>CABFWB010002233.1:0-25094 GCA_902151455.1 Timema bartmani | reverse complement strand
TCCAACACAAATTACCTCAGTTTATCTGACTCTGAGGGTGGCCTACCTTAGTGTGCCGTGGACAAGATACAGTCCTCTGTCACCCTCCAACACAAATTACCTCAGTTTATCTGACTCTGAGCGTGGCCTACCTTAGTGTGCCGTGGACAAGATACAGTCCTCTGTCATCTTCCAACACAAATTACCTCAGTTTATCTGACTCTGAGGGTGGCCTACCTTAGTGTGCCGTGGACAAGATACAGTCCTCTGTCACCTTCCAACACAAATAACCTCAGTTTATTTGACTCTGAGGGTGGCCTACCTTAGTGTGCCGTGGACAAGATACAGTCCTCTGTCACCTTCCAATCAAGATTACCCTACAAGGGTTTATCTGATCGTGAGGGTGTACTACCCAAAGAGGACTTTATCTGGGGGCCACCCCAAGGAGACATACAAGCTGCTTGGTTTGTATTGGCTTTGCTCCTAAAATTATAGCTTGAACAAGTGTACTCTCTTATCTGTAGGACTATGTGACCAGTGCGGTTGCCACTAAAGTTAGGTACATCATATCCAAATGAGCTTCCAACACCATCAACTTGTTAGAAACACAACCTTAGATGCACTTGGCAGTAGCTCCCTGTCAACGGCATTAAATTGCAGCAATATAAGTTAATTGACTAGACCAGTTGGTCACTGGTTCGGGTAAACAATTTGACAGAAACTATCCGAAAATACTCACCAAGTACTAAGTGAGATTTCATAATGTTTCACTCTTATATTTATTCGTGAGGTCACCATTTATTGAATAAAATATTTAAAATGCCCCTTTATTTAGGTGACTACCTTTAGTGTCAAAAATCTAAACATTACATTACAATGTCAAAGGAATAATCATAATTAAAAAAATAAGTTTTAACTTGTTCAATTAAATGTTCTAAGGAATGGGCTACAAATAAAACATTTTCAAAAAGAAGTATTTTCCAAATTGTTGAGACATGTTACATAGTACACTGTTGTTTCAAGTCATGAGCGTGTGAAACCCGCAGATGGAAAATCACAGCAAGCAATTAAACGGACAGTACCATTTACTATTACTAGAAGGGTAGGGGAACACCCTTTTAAAACGCTTTTTATGTTAGATTGACCAACTTAACCCTATATGAAGACGCCCAATGGCGTAAATTTTACAAAAACCAAACTGTTAAGTCGCGTTGCAGACGTTCATAATTCCCACATTATTTTAAAAGTGGATCGTTATTCCAAAATATGGTTCGGGCCAAAATAGTTGTAGGGGTGTCAACATATGTCCCCATAGAGATTAAATCTTAGAATTTTAAGCTATACAGATTTTATTTAATTATTTCTAAAGTAAAAATTAGCTTCTTTTCAATGACATTTTCACGCAAACTATTAAAAACAAAGACCTAGCCTTTCTCAACCAGATAAAGTATTTTTTTGTTTGGGCTATAGCACAAAACTAAAATATAATCGTAGGAAGGTTTAAGTTGTTTTGAAAATTCAGTAATGCGATTCTCATAATAATTAAAGCAGAGTGAGTGTAATTTCCTTCAAATAGGTGACGTCCCTAGCAAATATATCGTAGCCAGTCATATGGTTCATTAGACTAAGATAGACAATCATGCGTGAGTTCAATCCCATGGAGCCATCAAATTTGTATCATACGAGACTCCAACGAAACTCGATCGTTCGTGGAGAAAGACGAGTTGTGTTTCTTGATCTGCAGGGGGTCAGAATTCACGGATCGACTCCATGGACGAGTTGAAAGATCGAACACGTTATGGAGCCGGACTCGGTCGTGTGGGGGAAGGATCAAGTCGACTCGTTTAGCCAACCTCAGTGATGCATGCGGAGATTCATCAATATCCACCCTAGGGGCTGACTTTAACCTTATGAAAATTAACTACAGAAAACCTATAGTATTTTTGGAATACTACTGAGTTTAGTAGTATTTTATAATTTATTATTATTATTAACACCGCATCTTACTACCCGTTCGAGTTATACACACGCTATGTGTAATGGTGGGGTGATCGTGAGATGAAATGGAGGACCTACAGTTTAACGTGGAATCCTAACCACGGTGGAGGATTGGCATTCCTCACATTCACAAGTTGTGATTAAGACACGTCTTGTCAGAGGTGATGGCAGGGTTTGGTAATCAGATAAATTCCAACACAGAAGTCTGAAACCTTACCCCTAGACCGCCAGGTCACCAGTATTTTAAAAATAGTATTGAATTGTCTGTAGTGAAAAGAAAACTACTTATATGTTCATTAGTAAATAAATTTTTTAAAGTTTTCCACAGGGATGAATAGTTTTTTTGTTTATTGAGGTTATTCATTTTTTAAGCACTACCTTGGTTTGTCACTATCAAAACCATTTTAAAATTTTACTAAAGACTATAATTATATTTAAGGTTAATATTAATAAAATATTAACTCTATTTTGTTAAGAGTAAACACTAAATTTAAATAATTTATAAATTAGGCTACATTAATACTATATTTTTTTATTGTATTTTATCGTTTAAAATAATTAAGAACTCGTTGGCTCGTACATATATAAACATTCCAGATTAGGTAAGTATCATTAAATATTTAACTTTAGGAAAAAATAAAGAGGGGATAAAATTTTATAAAGGTGAAAAAAAACAAGTTTACAAAGTTTCAAAAAATTAATAAATAATAAAATTCAACACATAAAAATGTATACAATTTGTAAAATTTTACAACATTTGAACAAAACGATAACCCGCTTAGGTGGTCACGTGGCCTAACACGTTACTATTGGAGTAGGCTAGACTGCTGATGACGGGGAGATCAAGGTTCGAATCTCGGTAAGGTGGTCAAGTGTACTGAGGGGGCTTTTTCCAAAATTGTTTTCCACTCTCCCTCCACGCAAATATGGGTACACTTCCTGCAAATATAATATTCATAATCCTTAAAACCATTAGAGTAATTTTAGTACATAAGCTTAGAGCCCGAACGGTTAGTGAGACACGATGCCAAAAAAATCACGATAAAATAAGAGGTTCCAACCAAATATTAAATACCAATATAAGGCACTTTATTAATTATTTGTATTCAACTTCCATCAGACCCGCCTCGGTGGCGTAGTTGGCTAACGCGCTAGTCGTGTTGAGCTTGACTGCCGAGGGCGGGGAGATCGAGGCTCGAATCTCGGTCGGGTGAAATGGTTTTTTTTTCCTAAATGGTTTTCCACTCTCCCTCCACGCAAATGCGGGTTCATTTCCTCTAAATTCAGCCTTCCCAATTCCTAATTCATTAGCGTAATTAGTACTTAAGCGTATAATCCAAACGGGTAGTAAGACGCGGGACTAATAATAATAATAATAATAATAATAATAATAATAATAACTACGACCGGACATACCAATATATCCAAGCCGAATACCTACTACATAGTAATAAAAAAAATATTTAATATTTAAAATGGTATTACTAAGAGGAAATCTATTTAAGATTATTTGTTATATCATATTTAATTTAAATATTATTCATATTAAATATTAGATGAACTAAAATAATTATGTACAGTACAGTACGTATTATAAACTATTTGTTTCTATCTCAGAGTCTTAATTTCCAGCCGCCATTTTCTTTATATTTTGTTTCTACTTTCTAGTATCCAATATCCATCGTGTCTCCTTGAATTATTGTTTTGTTGAAGATGGCATTTGATTTTGAAAAGTGTTGTGTATCTTTAAATTCCCTGATGAGGAAAATTGTTTTTCTATTGGCTACTTAGAATTTATTAGAAATAAACCAATTTCGACCATTTTTAAACCATTGTAGGAAGTTAGAGTGTGGTACAGTAGCCTATCAATTCTCTGCTGCACAGTAATTTAAAGATTAAAACATGAATCTTAAAACTGTGCTTGCAAGGATAAATGCTGTTGGAAGTAAGTTCCCGATCTTATTTATTACGTATAAATATGCAGTGCTATATATATACGTTCATGATTTAATCAATACTTGCCAGGGTCTAGGACATATTTTGGGTTGTTTATATTTAAGCATATTACTATAGGTCTATATATTTATTCACATGCCTGTAGATATGTATTTATTCTATATGCTCATAACTACAGTGATCTTATAATAGGTTTAGTTCACGGTTTTAGATTAGAATAAAAAGGTCTATTAAGTTTACTGCTATGGCGCACCTGAAAAAAGTTTCAGGACTAAGTTACTAACCTATAGGTTTGTTAGTAGACCTACATTGGTATCATTATTTTCTAAATATTTCAGACCAAATTGTAATATTTAAAGCAGTTTATGGGTACGAAACTCAAGAACTGGGCTTTTTAGGGCAATTAAAAAAACCCAGCCAAAATCACTAGCCTAAATTTATCCCTCTATTTTGAAGATCACGTGGTAGGTATCATTCTCTTAAATCCTGATTGAAATTTAAATTATGTAAGTTATTTATAAACGTAAAAACAGTATACAACGACCACATTGAAACTTATTTCACAACAAACCTCTTATATATGGGTAGTTATTTACCAATGTTACAAACGACTGTGCCTGTAACTCTTTACTCTGTAAGACAGAAAAACAGAAATACCAACCCAACAAAAGTCACACTTCATGTCTTATACTAAACAAACATTGTGTCTAGTACGCCTTAACCTTCCCACATATGGCTAGTTTTCACTGAAATAGTTCCATGTGTTGATATTTTATTTACTCTATTATGCACAATATAGTACGTGGAATCTAATGACACCAAGATTTAATTTTTTAAACAATTTTATTAAATACTATATTTAAATAAAACTTGACAACATATCGCCCTTATCACTTTCAAAATGTGAATATTGACTTTCCTTCGATTCTGCGTACTGGAGGGAATACATCATCCCATGATTCTTAGCATTATGCCAGGATCACAATCAACTTAACGTTAACTTAGCTTTCACTTAACGTAACTTAACGTAAAGGTTCTCCTCATGTTTTTAAATGGAAGCCATCACATGCGGTTAACTTAACGTTCACTTATAGTAAAAGTTGTCTTGGGAGATCTTCACTTTACGTGAAATATAAGTGTAAGGTATCACGTGATCTAGCCAGCCAATCACTATGCCAGTGGCGTCAACAGGGCTATTTAGTAACACATTTGTTGGTATTATGACCAATGTTTACTCTTTAGCATAAGTTCTAGTGATCAGACATTGAAACAAAATAATTAAACTAAAATAGGAAAGCCAAATTTATCAAAAAAGTTTTGTTATAGATATTTATGATATCGATTGAAAACTGTAAACATTCACAGATCATCACTGTAAAACTAGTACAAATCACAGATCATACTCGAGAATGAAGTAATGAAGATGTTTGGCTCGAGTTGTTACGTTAAGTTACGTGAATCGTGATCACACATACGTTAAGTTAACTTTAAGTAAATTTTAAGTGAACGTTACGTTAAGTTAACGTTAAGTTGATCGTGATCCTGGCATTAGTGAACGTTACGTTAAGTTAAAGTTAAGTTGATTGTGATCCCGGCATTAAACTCATGATCTTGCGCAATTCGCACTAAAATGGCTATGATGTATGATGCATCATCCACGTTTATTATATTGAATGGATTATTTTATCTATAATTATTATAAATTATACTCATTTACACATGAAAGGTTAGGTTAAGCTGGGTTTATAAAGTTTCATAGTAATGAAAGGTTAGGTTAAGCTCGGTTGGATAGATGTCATAATAATTAATATAAACTTGTGTTATTTCAATGATATCATCAATATTATGTCTTACTTCATCTATAATTTGCTCATTTTGGATACTTGTGATCACCTAAACTAGTTAAATTTACTATAAAATAAAGTCAATTGTGTTTTTTATAGACGGTTTTTACGCCTTCATAAAGGCGGTAAAAATTGTGTTTGGGGCTTAGTGTATTGTGTCCAAATAGTTCTCGAACGGGTAAAAGATATCCGTCGCTTAGGTGAGAGGAAATTTTCTTATTTAATCTAAAAGGTTGTTTTGCTTCTTTTTTGGTTTAAATAGATTCTACTTGTTTTAATGTTTGGAATAATTTACTGCTGATATCAATATTTTTGATACTTTAAGAAAGAAATGGCTTAAAATGGAAGGTCAAGCCGTACTAAACCCGAAACAATTTCAAATAATATATTATTAGTAGGCTACTTACCCAACCTAACATACCTAACCTTGTTTCTACAGCTGGCTAAGCCAATTTACATAAATTAAATACACTTTTTAAACATTAAACAATAATAAGAAATCACTTGGCGTATGCCTAAGTGTGAGTTGTGTAAATGTTGTAAAAATAAAATAACTTTGAATTAATATAAATTATAGTAGCTGGACTATCATTGGACTCACCTTTTCCTTGTGATTGTGTTGTCGCTGTTATATTGTAACGATTTGATATGACCTATTAGCCAAAATACAGTGTAGCTATTATTTGTCAAGGTACATGGGTATATTTTTACTCAGTTTACAACGGTACGCAAGCATGCTGACATAAAAGGCAATTTTCACTGTCATAAAATAATAGTTCTAGGCCTATAGAAATGTAATTCATATTATTATCACACATTACAGTGAAAGTGCAATACTAATTTCTAAATAGTTTATCAATATTCAATAGTTAAAATAAAACTTCTTACCCAGAATCATTATATGGTAACTATTTTTATGGCTGGGTTTATATGATAACTTTACACGCCTGAATTCGAATTAGGATTTGACATGCGAAAGCAAATTAAGGATTCGGATTTAAGAAATAAATGACTCAACCCACCTCCACTGATACTAATATTAATAGGCCTACATTATTTATTATTTTAAGAAATTGAAAAATTGTCTTTAATTGCATCATGTTCACGTACCATATAAAAAAAATTAGTACATGTTTTCGCAATTTTGTAGACTATAAAAAGCTACTACTACACCCACCACCACCACATATTATAGTACTAACAAATTGTCATATATATATATAGCTTATTTGAATAATTTAATCTTCTTTTCTCTAAAATAAGTCTATAGGTTATGAATATGAAATAATTTAAATCATTGCATTTATATTATTATGGTGAACTAGTGTGTTAAGGAAAGTTGGAATTTAGAGTAATTAGAAAAGTATAGAGTGTACAAAAACACTGGGTACAGAACATAATACCTGGATATTTAATCAACTTTTTTAATATAAAAAAATTCCCTAATTTAATATTGTTATTACAGTCGCAAAACTACTGTGAATCAAATGATAGGCTACTAAAATTAAAAAAAAAATTTTTTAACGATTTACTCAAAAGCATTACTCACTAGGGTTGAGTAATGAGATGTCGTGTAAATGTTCACATTAGTTAAAAATGAATCTAGAAATTTCATGGAGTGACCTTAACCTTTTTTTTAGCAAAAAATAAATAGCTTTTGCAAAGGACAAAAAAAGTTTAAAAACCTCCTGGTACACAGCACCCTATGATTAATTAATAGACCAACTAAATAACTTTTTTTATTTATAAGTTTGGATATACCGGTATGACCAACTATTTAAGAATATTTTTATAAAACTGCTTAGGCATACAATTATTGTAAGACCTTATACTTTACTTGTTTTGGGGCAGAGTTCCGCTCTTAGAGAAAATTCCCCAAGGTATCAACAAGGAATCGAACCCTGGCCCTCTATTCAGTGGCCAGGGACGCTGATTACCAGACCACGAGACCGATTAGTTATTATTTTCTGTAACAAAATAAAATTACATCATATACGATTAAGAACAGAGAAGCAATAAAGCACCTCTACCTTAAATTATAATATAATTGATTATTTTGGTTCAAACTCAGCAGGATGGAAATAAATTAAAATAATATGTGTTTATACATAGAAATACCCGTGTGAACTATTTGAAAAAGCAGTAGTTTTTTAGATTGTAGATAACAATAATTGGGACAGTTGAACCACCTTTTATAGTTTATTGATTTTAATTACCATTATTTGTGTATCTGCAGTGTTAATTGTATCTAAATTTATCCAAACTAATAAAATGAGTTTTTTGGTGTCACCAGGAGAGGGAAAGAATAGGAAATTAGGTCGTAAGGGAAAGAGCAGATGGATGTACAGGGACTGAATTATGTGGTATGGACAGATCAAGGGAATGTTGGAGATATAAGGTATGGGAAGAACATTAAGAAAGAGGTGGGAAGAGCAACTCAGAGGGAGTGCGAGCAGGAGTAGAAGAATGAAGTAGGAAGAATGCTGAAAGAGATGAGGAAGATGGGGTCAATATACTAATCTGAACTAACTGGAGACAGGAAACAATGCTCAGATGAAGACATGATTTTGAACTTTCCCTGAATCAATATTTTTTTTGGAAGGGCTTTCATTAAGATGAAAAATGTCAAATTTACAGTATTTAATTGTTGATCCTTGATGATGATACAAGATTGACCTTAGGCCTCTACATGTTCATCATTTAAACAAAGAGCCTCATCCTTAGGTGAAAATAGGAGTGGATTGATATAAGAAACCTGGTGGCTGAAAACCTATAGTTTTGTTTGGTAGCATCAACTTGTAGTTTGTCCAAATTTACCCACTGAAATCTCAGTAGTTTTTCTGGTAGTTTTTAGCATAGATTTTCATAAGGGTAGGCACTTTGTTTACAAGTGTGACCATAATCACTGTCCTTATTTGGGTGTCATACGAAATGTAAATGCTTTCAGGAATAAATAACCTTTTTTAGCTCGTTTCATTGAACAATATCGATCACAAGTGTTATATTTTTGAATATAGAGAAATACAAGGTTCGGAATTTGGGTAAAATAATCCTCCCTCATCTGTATATCACATTTAAAATCATAATAATTATTTTCTCTTTGTTATTTTAGTAGCCTCTAGGGAAGTTAAAAAATTTTAAAGGCCACGTTTTTTCCCGTCGATATTTCATCTCCTGCTAAACACGGGTCACTTTCATACTACCTCAAATTACTGTTATAGCAGCATATTTTTTACTTTTACCTACTCATTACATTCCTCAATTTAAAGTTAAATGACCAATTTATTCAAAAATACAAAATTGATATACTACGCAGCTAACTACTTCTCATATCGGGAAGACTCTTGGTTCTCATCTCTTATAAACCGATAACGACGTGTTTTTAAGATACAGAGGTTTCCAGCCCATGGACTCCAACTCATTTTAAAATCAAACTATAATTATTTAGATTTATGGGTCATAGTTTCAACAAAATTATCTGATTGAATAACCTTAACTTGTTGCTTCTGTTGTTGTGGATTTTTGTTTCGCATTATACTCCCCGTTATGGATGTACGCATTTAATTGTAATAGCTTAGTAGCAATGAGGACAACGATAATTTTGAAGAAATATACACAATTTTAAGCAGGGTGGGAAATCACTGGAATTCGAACCCCAGCCTACCTGTCATCAGAAAACCACAGATGAACTCACGTTTAAAACGCATACCAACCGATTTGGACTAACCTGTTGTTGTTTCGTGCATTGTTATTTTCAATTCGGGTTTCCCATGCTCTTTCTAGACGTATGTTGGTGCATTTTCTTAAAACTAACCAGTTGTTTTTGTGCGCTTGGATTATGAAGGCCTTAATTGATAATTATAATTGTGGCAGTAGCCAATATGTAATTATTTAATTTCTGTTTGAGCACTTAATTTGTATTCGTGTGCTATTTCCAGCTTACATTAAGTTGCAATCTAAATAAATCTGAACGTCCGCTAGGTCGGTGGGGTGAAGCGGCGCGGATAAAACGGTCCCCGAACAAAATGCATGTGAATGAATGGAGCTGTGTCCATTAGGGAGGTAGAGTGGAGCGGAGTGGGCCAGAGCCACTTTGGTAAAATGTCTGGGACTTGTTGAGGTTGGCGTTGCACAGCACAGCACCGCGCCGCTCCGTTACTCTCTGCCGACTCAATGAACGGGAGAGTGAATCGGAATTAATCTGTTTCGGGAATCTTCGAATGCGCTCGGAAAGATTCGTAGTCAACCACGTAGAGACGTTATCAATAGATCAGCACTCCAGTCAACAGGTGCCTAACAGTTTTGAATTTTTTGAAACAGCAGTCCAATAAACAGTGCCTTTAAAATAATCACACTTGTAGTTATTTAAGTTAGTATAATTTATTAAAATACTTACAAATTAATATTTAAAGATTTTCTGGAGGTAAGTCTTTTTGTGTTAATTTCATGAACCCACATCTTCCCTTTTAGTGCTTTCTCTTCCTCCTCTTCATCCACCACTGCCGCAAAATAAAACCTTCTTCATCACTACTCATCACTATTTCCAGTAATACTACTAAAATCCTACACAATGACTGGTATACTAGTCCAGAATGGAGGGGACAAAACCTACTAGCGCCTCGCCTCGCCGTGCCTCTCCGACGAACTAACATTGTGGACGCTTAGCTAAAATCACCCCCGTTGCCAAGTCAGTAGACGAGTTCAATGGCCAGTATCACACTAGATAGTGTGTTGAAAGAACTAATGCCTTCAAAGAACTAGGTTAAACGAGTATATTATGGAACTATAAACTTGGTGTACTTGAGGAGGGGGTTTCAAACTTTGGGTAAGCTACTTGATTATTAGGGGTCGGCAAAAATAATGTAGTAATGGTGACATTTTATTTTTATTCAAGCTAGCCTAAAATGAACTAAATAAAATACAAAATAATGTTTTCTTTTGAAACAAACTTGGAGCTCTTATTAGATATGTATTTTCAATCAAATATAAATTTTGGATTCTCTATAATGCTTTCTCTGTATTTTTATGCCTAAGTTACAAATATATGTTAACTGACAGATTTTTTTATAAAGGTTTTTACTGGGCTAAAATATGTATATTGACTTTTGAAGCTTTACACGTGAAATATTTAATTAATAATATTAAAGAAGTGTTTTGGTAAGTAAATGGTATCCACGATGCACTGCAAAATATTTCTCACTCCTTTGCCTAAAAATGAAGATATTTACTCAAAACTCGTGAGATACGTGAAAAGAAAATAATAATAGATATTGTTGCAGAAGTAATCCACTAAAAAAACATAAATAAAAGAGTATACATGGTTACAGAGACATATTGAGGAAAAAGGAATACATATGGTCACCAAAAAGCATAAAAATCAATTTCCGAGACAAAAATTCAAAAATATATATTTGCAAATGTCTCATGAACTGTAGGATTTTTTTAAATTTAATTCAAATAAAGGTTTTTAATTTTTCATTGTAACTTACTAATTCTTTTCTATTCTAAGTTATTTCGTATCACAACCAATTTCCTATATATAATCAAAATTAGAAGTTTCCGCTCGAGTACCCTCAAATTTTTATATGGGAAAATGATAATTGCCACTTTGTTCTTAGTGTTAAATAAATACTAAATTTAATAAAAATTGTTAGAGCTAATTTTAGAGAATTTAGTTTTTCTCTTTTCACTCTTAAGTAAACTACCCTAAGCTTTAGGGTTATCTAAATAGTTTCAAAAATACCTCTCTTATTAAATCACCTAGATACCAAGTTTTAGCTCAATCGGTAAAATGATTTCTTCTTTAGTCCCAGTAACAGACAGACAGACAGAATGTATTGCAAAACATCTTTTATTCAGTTTCAGGGGGTCATGAATGTTGATATTCATAAAATCTAGAGCTCGATATTTGAAGATCACAAGACCATACCCGAGGGGTTGTAGAAATTAGCACATCTCCTTCCTATGCTAGGTGATTACATTTTAAGAAAACTTAGTACGACTAGTTCATTAATTATTTTATTTTTGGGATAAAATCAGGGTTAAATTGTGTTAAGTGTTTACGAATGAAAGGGTACACCATCTAAAATAGGGGAAAATTCACTAATGTTGGGTATAAAGTTTGTCTACACTAGCTTTGAGCGTTTCTGAAAATATAAAATCGGTTCCATCCACTTCTGCCTCTCAAATATGCTTGTGTTAATTCTACTATTCAAATCAGTTCACATTATTAACTGTTAATTTACAGAACAAGAATAGTTAAATCAAGAGTAGTTTTTAACACATTTTCAGTTACCATGAAGTTAAAGTTACCGTGAATGATTTATTACAACGTTGCCATTCTCTTGTACTGTACTTAGGGTGTTCCACACTTTCTGGAAACACCACGAATGGTGAAACGATGGATCGTCAAGGATGTGAGTCGTTTTCGGTCTTAGACTCAAACCTCATGTTTTAACCATCGAAGAGATTTGTCTACCAGCTGGCCGAGGGAAGAGATATGGTGATAGCAGCTGCAGTTCCCTCAGCGGTTGTAGACTAGTGTAAATACTACTTTTCATAGACAGATCCTCTAAGGAAAAACACACTTGTTTTACGGTCAACAATAATGATTCAATTTTATTAAATTATAAATGCAATTTTATAGATATTGTTACTTGATATCAGATATAACAGCTACAAATAACCTGACTTTACGTATGAATGAGTGAGAGTAGATTTATAAACTTTTCTAGTTGTCGGATAAGGTTCTCCCTGTGAAAATTGGACTATTGTCTTCCCGAGTAGTTTCCATCAATCACAACGCCTTGGACTAGGCCTTCCCGTTGAACTTGTTTGTGTGGCGGGTAGTGTAGTGAGTAGATTATTAGGCGCATTAAAATTGTTTGAAATATCGACTTGACTGATTGCAACCTCTTTAAAATTACTTGTTGGAAAAAAATGGTATTATTACTTGAGATATAGGTAAACGGAGGTGTATTTATATTCGCCTGGCATGATTATGTAAAAACACAACTAAAACTAGTTTCGATCTAGCCAGTGTATTTTCTTAGCACCGTATTTTACAGCCCGTTCGGGTTATACGCTTATGTACTAATTACGCTAATGGTTTTAGGGATGAAGAAGCTTATATTGATATGACGAGTACTCGCATTTGCGTGTAGACTGAGTGATAAACCGTTTTAAAAAACTCAGTACACCCGACCGAAATTTGAACATCGGCCATCATCAGTAGTCTAGTCTACTGCGAGAGTAACACCTTAGACCATGCCACCACTGGAGTGGATCAGGTTTATATTGAACCCCATCTTCTGAGGCCAGGCACATTATACATTACTCAAACCTCCTGTTTAAAAACTGGTTGAGAGATATTAAAACTCATAACCACGAAATATGCAACTCAAAATAATTATTTGTTTATTTTATTTATCAGCTATCAGTCAAAATAAGAGTTTAAAGTTACGAACCGCATGAATGTATGGAGAGGAAGTAGTGGATTATATGTTAATTCACGTTGTATATACTCAACACTGTTGAAGTTAACATAAATATTGATTAATCAAAACATAAATGTTAATCGAAGTCAAACCTAAACCACCAACTCATTCTCCTTTTAAATATGTATGCTTCCTTAATACAATGTATATTTATATTTATATGTATATATTCATCAATGTTTATATGAACTGCAATGGTGTTTTGACTAATACTAGTTTCACTCTAAAGTAGAATCTAATCTATACTAGTTTTATAACTTTAACACTTAATTTTAATTATAATGAATTTTAATTAGGCATGAATACATTGGACTCTTAGGAAGTTGAAAAAAAAAACACTTTGAGAGTTTTGAAATGTGGTGCTGGAGAAGACTTGATTAAATCAGTTGGACAGACAGGGTGACAAATAAAGAAGTCTTAATAAAAGTGGGTGAGAAGAGAACCATTTTGAACATAATTCTTCGGTACAAAGCAAACTGGATCCGACACATTCTTAGGAGGAACTGTCTTCTGCACGACGTCATAGGGGGAAATATTTGAAGGAATAAGAAGCTTAGGAAGAACGAGGACTCTAATATTGGCTGACTTAAAGGAAAGAAAAAAATACTGGGAGCTGAAGGGGGAGGCAGAGGACAGGGCGCACTGGCGGTCTAAGTTCACTGACAAAAGGAATGGACCAGTCGTAAGCAGAACACATAATAATAATAAAAATAATAAGATTATATTAATGAATTTAATTATTTTATAAAGTCCAGTGACTATATTGTTAATTCAAAATTTTAAATTATTGTAATATGTTGTTAATTAATATAAAAAATTGATTAAGTGGGATTCAAGGGGAAAAAAATTCTCTAAAATATTGATATTATTTTTATTTATTTCACTACCATTACAATTCCCATTATATTAACTTTATATTGACCCCTCGAAGATAGAATAGTTTTGATCTTCAAAAAATCGAACTAGAGATTTTGATTAATGTCGACATTTCATGATCTCCTGAAATCAAAAAAGTTATTTTTGAAATGACATTTGTCTGTCTAAATCTCAGATTAGAGCCGAAACCATTTTACCGATCGGGGTAGAACTTGGTATCTCAGGTTTTTATAGGCTTCCCCGAGGCATTTTTGATATTAAGTAACCAACCCTAAAATTAAAAGTAGTTTACAAAAAGGAAAAAAGAGAGAAAAACTATTTTTCTAAATTCACTATAACTATTTTGATTAAATTTTGTATTCAGGCACTGTTCAACATTACAAATAAAATGGCAATTCTCGTTTCCCATAAAAAAAAATCCTTATAGGGTGCTTTATTTTCGCATAAATTTCCAATTTGTATCATATCTCCGCCACTATTTCAGATAATAACTAATTTATCTCTGTAAGGTTGTACTGTACTATTAAAAACTAAAATCTTTCGTTTAAAATTACCTTTAAAAATCAATAGTTTCTGAGTTATAAGCAAACATATATTCATTATGGAGTTCTTTGAAAATTGAATTGGATTGTTATGCTCATTGGTGAACAAAGATGATAATCTTTTTTCAATTTTTCTGTAACAGTGTATATTATTTCCTTTATGGTATTATGATGAGTATGTTTGCAAGATTTTTTTTCTTTTTATCAATCTCATGAGTTTTTAATAAATGTCTTTATTGTAAGATAAAAAATATATAAAGTTTGTGGGGTGCCTAATACAATTTTAAAAGTCTTGAGAGCATAACCCTCTAACATTCCCTCCTCCCAATAAAACCCTGTAGGCCTTTATGATTGTGACGAACAAGAATATGTATAGCTTTTTAAAATAGTTCAATTGCTGTAAATTAAAAATTACCTTTTTTAAAAATAATATTTACTCTTAAGGAATATTTTCTCAATCCAATACCATGTTTTATTATCTGCTTCTTTTCATATACGGTGGAAATCACGTTCTCTAACGTTCTCTTTTGTCCGTTTATTGTTCCAGGTGAGTGATATTATGATTATATCTCCATAATTTCTCGAGTGAGAATTTCCAAGTGCTAGAGTTTCTGCATAATAAACCATGGTGAGTAAAAAAAATATTAGTTACAGTAGAAAAATATTATATATTTATTAAGAAAATACAACGATAAAATTGTTATTTTTCATTCTTACCAGTAGCTATATTTGTGATAGCTACCAGATACTCCCCAACATTTCTGAAATATTTACAAAAATATAACTACTTTGATAATTTTATGATAATCAAGAATATTTCTTACAATTTGTACATAAATAAAAGAGAAATATAAGAGGGCCTATTATTTGAAAGTTGGTTTTTCGCCATGGCGCTCATTGGCTACAGTTTTACCTCTCTTCACGGATAAAATAAACAATTTATTAATCATAAGATATTTTGCTAATGTTTGTGAGAAGGAAAAAAAGTAGATATTATAGGTAGGTCAAACAATACGTTTGACCTCAACTAGTAAAGAGAAACAAGTCCTATTTTTATTTTGTGAAACTTTTAGCCGTACTAATGTTTAATATTTGTTGTAAATATGTTTAGTAATGTACTTTCATAAAGTGTTGGAAGCCATGATGAGGATCAATAATATGTCAACAGCTAATCATGACGTGGCTAAAATTTAACTTTATTGTTTCCTACGACGATATTATTACTATGATCCATTTATTTTTTAGTCATATTAATAATTTTATAATGTTCAATACAACCTCTATTAGCTGTTTAATCCCAGGGTTATGGATGGTTAGTGTAGGGAGAGAATATATGAAAGCTATAGTGTCAAAATTACGAGTGTAAATCTACCCTAGTGCTGCCGGCTGATCTTCCACACTTCAACTACCTCGTCATCGTCCATTCAGTCCGTTGCGAGCCTAACGCCATGACCACCAGTGAATGTAAATAAATGTTATTATAGTTTTTATAAATGTAGCACAACAATTAGTACAAAAATTACTTCAAAAACAAGTTCTCAAAACAATTTATGAGATTTTACGATAAATTAAAAGTGGTTTATCGATATTTGACAATTCGTTTTGAATAAACATTTAACATTTTTGGGTTTAAGATCTGACTTAGTGCATTTATATTGTTTTTGCTGTAAATCTTCTTTATAATTTACCGTTGTGATTCTTTGTGAGAAAGAATAAATACAATTAACGAGTGATTTGGATTTAATAAGATGGTCTCCTGGACCTTTAAAGTCAACTTATTTTAAATCCCTTATATTGACTAATCATAATGTAGGTCACATATTTATTCTTAAAAAATATATTTAAAAACAATTTTTTCAAAAATATACCTTATGATGATAACGTTTACTCCTCTAACATAGAATGACTCTCCTCATTAGCTCCTCTCGAGGATTTCGTTGGGCTTATGTAGGGCATGCTTGTGTACTTTCTTTATGTTGTAAGAGTAGATGACATATCTTTTATTTTATCGGCATAAGGTATATTTTTGAAAACTTTGTTCTTTATTTATTTTTATTTTTTAACAATGTAAACCTAAATAGAATATGGTTGTCAAGTATTTTGCAAAAGTGGCGTGCTTAGACCATTCTACCACCGAAGCGAGTCATTATATTTTAATTTGCTACCATACACAAGTCATTTAGCCTAAGTGGAACTATTTTGATAAATAATATTGTTCTTATACAAAAAAAAAACACTGAAGAGTGAATTTGTTTTAATATACAATAAGGGTAAGTAATAAAAACTGTTTCAGAACGCTTGCAGTCATTTAAAGAATGTGTTTATTTATTCATTTAATATCTTTCTTTTCAATCGATTTCTAAAAACGTTAATTGATTATTAACTATGAATAAAAGAGTATCCTTGTAGAAATAAACTAACCATTTATTTTTGCAGATAAATATTTGATATACTTTTCAAAGTAAGAATGACCACTTGTGGTTACGCGCCTCTTTATTCAGTGAATACTTGAATAAGAAACGGAATGCTAAAAACTTCAATATCAAGTTAAACATAAAATCGTAGTAAACATTTTTTTAAATGCAAATATAAAAGTTCCTTTTCCTTTAACCCCACCACCCCCAGTAAGTGGAAGCCAACCAACAAACCACCTGTTATGTGCGCTGACTCGAGGACTGGTGGATAAGTTTCCGAAACATGTTGCCAACTTGACTATCGTAGCTCCCGTATGGGCTCAACTTGTGCGCGAGTCTTATCTCGAGACTTGAGGGGGAAACTTAAGTGTGTTTACGAGGGTCGGGAGTTGTCTCACTTGGGAAATGAGAACATAAGTTTACTAAGGTTGCATGGAATGCCAATATGATTTACATCTTTGTCTAGCAAAAGTTTAGATGTTAAGGCGAGTCTACAATTGAATAAATATTATGAAGGGCATGTTTCAGCCAATAATTTTCATTTCCACATATAGCTACTTTTAGCACCACGTCTTACTACCCGTTTGGGGTACACACCTATGTAATAATTACGTTAATGTGTTATGGAGGAGAAAGATATAATTTAGAATAAGTATACCTGCATTTGCGTGGTGGGATAGTGGGAAATTATTAAGTAAAGGAAAACCTCAGTACATTTGACCAGGATTTGAACCCCGATCTCTCCATTGTTAGCAGTCTATTTTATTACGATAGTGACGTCTTAGATAATTCCACCATCAAAGTGATTTTTACCTAACTAACCAAACACCTACTTTGGTAATCAAATAGCTATTATTAATTTTAGAGAGGAATTCACCATCTAGATATCATATTCTGAAAATTGAAAAATGTCACCTGGACACGGGAATCGAACCCGGGACCTTTGGCTTAGTACGCCAATTCTCTACCACTGAGCTATCCAGTAATCGTTCCGTGCTCAAGGTCATTCTTCACTCATACCCTGGGCACGGGACGACTCCTGGATAGCTCAGTGGTAGAGAATTGGCGTACTAAGCCAAAGGTCCCGGGTTCGATTCCCGTGTCAAGATGTCATTTGTCAATTTTCACAATACCTACTTTGGTGTTCACATAGTCTAAGGCAAAGATCTCCAAACTTTTTTTTTAACTAAGAAGCCCTTGTACCAGAAAAATACATGCTAAGGCGCTAGCACAATATTTACACTAATATTATGTACATTACATAAAAACAGTTAAATCTTACAAATCTTTTAGAACTTGATACTTGAATAAATATTCCAAAAAAACATACATTTTGCATCTACTTACTTGTGAAAAAAGTTTACACTTGCTGAATTCAAAATTGTAATCACTAGTGGCTCGGGAAGGCTTGCTTTTAATCACAGAGTGCCTCAATATTTTAATTTATGTTGTTCCCCTCCAAGTTCAGATCGTCTTTTATATTCAGTCACTTTCTAAATTTAGTCTTTGTAGCAGTATACAATGAAAAGATTTTCGCACAAAGATATATTTTTGTGAAAAGCAAAAAAATATTAAAAGTTTGATTCCTAATTTTAGGGTAATACATGAATATTTAAACCCAAAATTTTGTAATTTTTTCCAGCTTCAAATTGGATAATTAAAGTATAGTTTATTGACATTTCTATAATTTGTTATTTCTCTTTTAAAGACAATTAGCTGACACTGACAGATGTTTTTTAGTCAGTTTTGGAAAAAAAATAGTCATCCTGATTACTGATGTTATTTTTATAGCATAAAAAACAAATAAATAAAAATCTAAGATTGCCTCATGGAGCCTGAAATAACTGTGACAGTCCAAGGGCTCCACGGAGTGCAATTTGAAAACGCTGGTCTAAGTAATCACCCTCTCGATAGACGGGATTGCCAAAGATAGGGTGAACGGGGCTTGAAGCTCTGTTGGGTACACTGAGGATGTGTTTTTTTTTTTAATAATTGGTCTCCCTCCAGAAAAACTTATACCTTTCTCATTCCTAGCCTATCAGTGTAAATATGCAGGTGGGCCAAATGTGTTGTAAGACACGGTGCACAAAATAAAACCAAGTTTGTGTTGTCTTTATAAATAAGCTTCCCAAAGGTTCTTAATGTCAACTAAAGGAAATAGTAGGGGGATATTTAATATTTTCTGAGAGGAAATAATAGTAGTATAGATATTCAATCGGAGTTCAATGTCGAGTCCATCAAAAATGTAGTTGCATTCTCTGTATCAAATATTTGACAAAGCATCAAGAATGTGTCCATTTGTATTTATAAACTGGCACACTAGTATTACCATTTTGCTTGCAGACTTTATAATATTTGAGATGTACCCACATATGTCTGATGTGTTACTAGAGAATCTTTTTCTTCTTTTTTATTTCAATATGAGCATCTTTAATTTTATTTAGTACTTTACCTGTAGTCGGTACTCTTTGAAACATCACTGCGTATTGATTTTTCCTGTGGTCTCACCATATATTTACTATGATGATGTGGGTACATTCGTTCTTAATTACTCTCTCCTCCTTATTCTTTAGAATTAGTTGTTAATATTATTAAAATAACTATAAAAACAAAAATTAGCGTATTTAATAGAAATAGTTGAATGACGTTACAAAGTATAGTTTTGTTTACATCCATTACTGTTTCCAGCCTGTGGTCTGGGTCAGTTTTTTATTCAACCCATATATATCAGCTTGCTAGGTCTGTCATAGCTTCATATACCTTATAATCCATATTAAGACTACTACGGTAACAGCATCCAGTTCACGGTCGTTAATTTAGCAATGTGAAAGAGTAAACCCATATTTTCATCAATGATAAATTTTCAGCTCTGCCGGGAATCGAGCCCAGAACCCTTTACTTAGTAGGTGTACATGCTACCAACTGAGCTAAGGTGTCATACTACAAAGTATAGTGAAAATCATAAATGACTGATTAAATAACTAAATAATATATTTGTTAATTTAAATATAATATTCTTTAAATTGCAAAATGGCACCTGAACACAGGAATCAAACTCGGGATCTTTGGTTAGAGCATTGCCATATTAAGCCAAAGGTTCCGGATTCTATTCCCGTTTCTAGGTATAATTCTTCACTTTAAATAATATGAAAAATTACAAGGTAAATCAATTTACAAAAACAATAACAACTTTTAACTTTATTGGATTAAATTTTCAACTATTTTGTATTTTAATCATAGATGAGTTTAAACTTATTTTTCACTCAAGTATAGGCTAGCTTTAAGCTGGTTAAGGGCTAGTTTAAATAAACATAATATATCTATTTTAATACACACTAATTTGATAGTGGATCATGCGTCGAATGTCTTCCCTAAGCCACACAGGAGATTACAAATGATTCTATTAACTAATAACAACGGTCAACGGATAATCATGAATTGTTAACGCTACCTTGATATCTTACTTTGTTATCAAAATCTGAATAAGCATTCATCACCGCCGAGCTTGATACAAGTGTGCCAACCTTGATTATTTATTTCCCGAGGATCAGGCTAGCAAAAGAGAAAGCTAAATTTGTCTTATAGTGTCGGAAAAATCTAAACCAAGCAAGCATAATTTATCATGGGATTTCTTATTTAATGTAAATATTATTGGAGGCTTTTTACTGCAATTTAAAACTATTTTTAGCACTGCGTCTTTCTACTTGTTCATGTTATAAGCCTATGCACTAATTATTCTAGTGTGTTAGGGTTGATAGAGGTTGAAATTAGAAGAAGTACACCCGAATTTTTGTGGAGGTAGAATGGGAAACAATTTATGAAAATTCACCCCAGTGCAACTGACTGGGATCGAACCTTGATTTCTCCGTCATCGGAAACTAGTCTATTGCGAGAGTCGCGCCTTAGACCATGCGGCCACCGAAGTGAGTTTTAAAACATTAACTTTATACAAACAATTTGTTTAAATAAACTCATCATTCGTCATTCCACAAGAGGGAATGTCCATTTTTTATTTGTTCCTTGCTTTCTCGAGCAAAGATGAAAAAAGAAAAAAACTAAGAAAAGGAAGGAAATGATTGTTGTTGAAATGGAAATGGGTAAAGTCTTATGTGCGTGTGATGCCAGTCAATTCAAAATGGTGCTAAAGTTTTCGACACCCTATGGTTTATAAGTACATAAAAAGTATGTTTCCATTTCAACTAAAATAATGTTTAATATTTCAACACTAACTTACAAACTATAAAGTTTTAAAATGAAGTGAGTATTTTTTTTTCTAGTCCAGAGCTATTTTTAACCAGATCTTCTAATGAATGAGACTATTTCTTTTTCATCTGCAAACATCCCTGTTTTCTTTCACCTCACAATTTCAACTATATGTTTTATATATTTTCAGGACCATCTCGGAAATTTATTTTGTAAGAGATAAGGTGTGTAGGAGGAGGAGGGGGATTACTCAAGATTAAGTCCCTCAGCAGGAGACTATAGGGAATTGTTTTAAACAATAAGTTTCTCTTGAATTATTTAATGTGTTTTATAACAAAGTGTGTGTTTTTGGCCTCATCATTATTCGAACCAAATCATCAAATAGTTGATCTATGGCACAATATAACCATTAACAATTTGACCACGGGGGAGACCATCAGATATATCATAATTGAACTAATATTTTTTTATGTTTTGATTTTCTTTTTTACACGTAAGATTTACTTTGACCCGGAAAACTGGGTTTAAATCCTTGACATTTTACAATTTGAGGGGTGTAAGGGGAAGAAAATGGGGAGGGGAAGATTAACATAAACCAAGTTTGTAATTTGTTCGTGTGTAAACCCATATATTCGATTCTGACAATCTAGTTAGGTAGGCGTGCTAACATATTATAGTATTATTTTATTAGTACTCCTTTTATTATTATTGGTATTATACATTTGATTACTATTCTGTTTAAAAAATGTATAGTCTGTTCACCCTTAAACGTCTTACCTAGATTGATTACACGTGAGGCTGGCAATATTTTTAATTTCGCAGGCTATATGAGCTCAAAGTAAATTTTGGTGGTCCAGTTTAGAAAAAAAGATATCTAGCAAAAAAATTCATCTTTATATTTCTCATAATATATTAATTGGCTCTTGGTCTATTTTTATGAATAAAATTATTTGTTTGCTAAATCTTTTGCAGGCCAGATAAAGACAAAGCCATTTTCAGTCAATCGCGTAAGAAAAGTACATCGTAGCTAAAAGTTGATCTTTTTGTCTTCTAAATATGAAAATATATTGAATTCTTTCACATACATATTGGGAGTGACCAAAATAACCTTGATCGATTATAATTGGTAATATTAGTGTATCCCCGTCTTAGTGGTGATGTTCCTAGTAAGCAAACGAAGAGTGAGGGATGAAAGTAATATAATTCAAATGCAGGCTTAGACTCTGACATCGACAGCAGATCCAAGCTGTTTTACGAAACTTAGATATTTTTAAATATAACTAAGCGCAGTGAAACTGATCTTTTTCCTAGACATTCTAAGGCTTCTAGTGGAGTAGTTTCTACTACTACTACTGTAGCTTTGTAGCTTAGCATGTGCTGGCCTAGAAGAAAAAACCTTTCACTGATGGTGAGTTCATGAAAGTGGCCATTGCTAAAGCTGTTGAACTATTGGATTAATTCAATATAATATATATTAATAGCTATTTATTCTGTTCAACTATAAATGTACATGTGCCACGTCTATTTGTGATAATGGCCACAGATTTAATAATAATTAATGATCTACTACCCAGAACTGCGGGATCCTAGATAGCTAGTATATTTTGCATTTCTGATTGATACCACGGTTGAATGGACTAAATTTGGAATTGCAAGGAAAAGGCGAATACTCATAAACATGAATTTTTTTAAATTCATTTTCTTCAAAATGGCGGCTAATGATTATGATTACAAAAATTTAGAGACAGGAAAAACACTCAAAATCATCGATCATCTGTGAGCCAAGTTTTCTTGAAGATTAGAGAAATTTGGAAAACAAGAACCAGTTACAACTTACAAGATTTATTTTTACTAATTTTCTCCTAGAAGTGTTAAAGTTAAATCTCAGGAAGCTCATTATTTCTTTAATCATCTTGATTCTGCTATATTGGATGTAAAAATCATCTTAATCAAAAATGATGTTGAACTGGAAACACTCAGCATTTTATGATTAGTCATGATTCAGAAATATCCGCGTTCCTTATGTTTCATAATAATAAATTATCTATTAACTGTACAACTCAATAATTCATATTAATAAGAAAACTAGGAAGCTTAACTTGATAATACACATTTTATTCATTCTGTTTCTCTTTCTAGATAGGAGGAGATAGGAGTACTAAAGAAAGAATGAATTTAATAAATAAGTATAGAAGGTATAGACGGAAAAAAATAATAAATATTAGATTAAAAACAATGGGTGACCGCAGAGCCTCTGTTAGGTTTGTAAGTGGATCGGGGACCCAAATAGATTGCCGACCCCTGCAACTATACCATAGTATAGCGTCACTCTCTACCTGTCGGTCAGTAGAAGTTTTGAGTACAGTCTAAATGAAGCGAGAAAAAATGTTTGAGGAATATAAATAAATCTTTTAAATACCATGATCAACATTATTTAAAAACAACACATTAATTAGAATTCTAGCGTTTGATATTTTAAATACAATATTATTATTTTCAGCACCGCGTCTTACTACCCGTTTGAGTTATACGCTTATGTAGTAATTACGCTAATTGTATTAGGAAGGTTATATGGTAATATTAATAGGAATTTTAACCACACTTATGTGGAGGGAGAACGGAAAGCTATTTTGGTAAAAAAAAATCTTCAGTACACCCAACCGAGATTCGAACCTTGATCTACTCGTCATCAGCGGTGGAACCTTGGGTCTAGCCTACCATGAGAGTAGCGCGTTAGACCACGTGGACACCTAAGCTGATAATACAATATTAATATTTGATTTTTGTAATCATAAAACCTTTCCTTAAAAAAAACTAATGATAAGCCTTGACAATTTTATCGCCTTGTTCAGTGTACTGCAGAGGTGAAAAAGTTTGGTAATATCTGTCACAGTGTAACCAAGCTGGTAAACGTGCTACTTTTCAGGGTAAACAGGGAACACGTCTTGGAATTAGGTCTATTTTTGACAGAGAGTGAGCCACGTAGGTATAACCCTATTGACCAAACATAAATAAGAGGCCTCCTTGTTTTTCTCTGGCAGTTAGTTCTGACCGTGAGACCGGACGTCCTTTTTAATGCGGGACATTGATCGAGTTCCTCATAACCACAAGTTTGTGTGGTGGTTTCATTAATTCCGGCTGGAAACCAAGTCCACCGTATGATTGTCTCCCACGCGCTAGGTAAACTTTATTGCACTCTCGAGGTTGCACGGAAATAATCATCTAACAGGGAAATATCATTTTAAAGGTACAAGAGGAATAGGGGTAGAGTCCAGTTTTATCTCAAATTAAGTTAGTGCTAACATCTACTAGACAATCATGAGATTTTTTTAATGCACTTAAGATTATATTTAAAAAGGTATTCGTCATATATAAATTATTTTAGAAAGAAAGATATTTTTGGGATCCTTTGGAGTTTGAGATTTAAAATTCACTGATCTGTAAAATGATTGTATGGTGACTTTACCCCTTTATTTCTCACTTTACCCATCATTTTTAACTCGTATTTTATCTTTACCGGGAAACAAACTTAAGGTGATTCGGAAGTAAACGTGAATTAAGGTCACCAATTTCTGCTGTTCTCACAACAGAGTGGAGATTTTTGATCAGTACTGTAGCATAATAATTCTACGTATCCCACACACACAATGTATTTGTTCTTGTGCTTGTCCTTGTCCATCCTGAGAAATAAAGTATATTCCTAACTCTTTCCCCTCCGACCCGAATAAAGTATATTCCTAATCCTTTCCCCTCCAACCCAAATAAAGTATATTCCTAATCCTTTCC
>CABFWB010002232.1:90366-117148 GCA_902151455.1 Timema bartmani | reverse complement strand
TACTGTAGTACTCTCACTGAAGTATATGAGTAATGATAGATACATCCTATCTACTGTAGTACTCTCACTGAAGTATATGAGTAATGATAGATACATCCTATCTACTGTAGTACTGTCACTGGAGGATATGAGTACTGATAGATACATCCTATCTACTGTAGTACTGTCACTGGAGTATATGAGTACTGATAGATACATCCTATCTACTGTAGTACTGTCACTGGATTGTAGGACTACTGATAGATACATCCTATCTACTGTAGTACTGTTGGTCGTGCCGAGGTCGCTCTTAGAGCTCCAGCGAGTGGAGTGTTTGAGGAGGGCTGGGTCGATGAATGTTTTACCATGTGATTAGTGGGTTACGTGGGCAAGTGCTGAGGGTTGATTGGTCTGTTCGTCGGGGCGAGAGAGTGCGCACTTGGAACGAGGCTCCACGATTGGTCGCGCTTCAATCGAGAATTCTGGTAGGATAAATACTCTTTTTTACTTTTATAGCCAAACCTATGTTTGTTTCAAAGGAGTGTTAAAAGCACCCCTTTCTAAAATTTAACAATAAAAGCCTTTTTGAGTCCTAGACACATTTTTCTTTTCTCTCAGGAAGATTATTTTAAAGAAACTATTGCTCCGCGCAGTTACTTTGTATTTATAATGGACATTAGCTGGGTTTTAAAATCTAATCAGATGCTAAATACAATTCTTAAAAAAAAACTAATCAAATCGTTTTAAAAACTCACAAAAATAAAAAAAACTTTTTATAATCTTTGAATTTCACTTTTTGAAGTAGGCGCCAAGTTAATTACTAAAATATAGAACTACCTGCAACTTACCAACTAACTTAAACAACTGCTGGAATCAACAAAAGGCTCAAACAAAATCATAACAATGGACACTCCTTCACGAGCACTCTTCTTGACAAGCTTCTTGAGGAAAACATTTTGCAGTTCCTGACTTGTGATTGAAAAAAACCCAAAATAAAGTCACTACTTACAAGTTACAAACCCTTTACAAACTATAGTACACAAGCATGAATAGTGCCCTTATTTTTTTCACTCACAAACTCCGCGTCAAGACTCAAGTGGCTCTTAGCCGAAAGCACTTTTTCTATGAAGACGCCTCTAAATCATTAACTCATTTGTTTTCTGATGTACCTGGGACAATATGTAACAAAGTTTTATGCCCACAAGAGCGGTGCACTTTACATACACTATTTGGCTCCGATAATACCTGCAACCAGGTGAAAGTACTTTTGACTAATGACTATCGTAATGACATGCTTTCTTCATACCATCATTTTATAACATTCCAATAACAAGCAATGAGAACAAAATATATCTCAAAGTCGTTTATGTAGATGATGTCACTTTTTTCATTATATTTTTTTCTCTAGCTTCCAATTAAGTTGTCTGGAAGAAACTTAAACAAGACTACTTGCGGAACTTGCTCTACAAAATAAAACAATAATCATCGACATCGTTTTATCTATTAAAAAGCTACGCTGCTTGGACTTAAATAAAAATAACATGGGTCGAATTTAGAACCTCCTCCTTTTTCAAAGTTGGTTAAAAATAATTATAATTGAATTGATTTGAACTGCTATAGGTGGTGTGATCGTCTCACTGTTAATTTACACTTAATAATCGTTTTGAAAACTATAGCTACTTGATTCATTCCAAATATATTTGATTTTACAGTAAAAAGTGCAATCTGAAACAAATTCACACCGAACAAAGAGCGATAGTAGAGTGACGTAATTCGTATCCACACGCACAGTCAAATTTTTGTAGAAAGAGCTATTTAGAAAATATAAACATATTTTTGCGGCTAACATTGATAGCATCATCTATTATTAGCGTTATTTTATAGTTTGGTAGTTACAGCGACAGATCATCGGGGCTTAACATAAGGTTAAGAGATAACCACTACTTTTAATTTTCAATTTTCGGTTGGTCGAAGTCTTCGTAAAGTTAACGCAAGGTTTACCTTCCTGTTAGCATATTTAACGTCCATGTTAACTACAAAACATTTCGCCATATGACATGCGGTTGGTTTATTTAATCCCTGACACCTTCTTTTATTCTATTTATTTTGGCTTAGCCCTACATACTATTCAGGAGATGTATTGCTTTTAACTGAATCTTGTTGTGATTGGTGATTAAATGACAATTGTATCTATGTTTGTATCGTCTTAGTAGTCTGATTCTAACCGGTGTATTGGCTACGAGTCTCATCAGATCATCTAACTGTACGTGTAGACAAGCTCCTGTGGTGCACCCTGGGTAACGAACCTGGATGTATTGTCCCTGTCATAGGATAAGTTTGAATTTCTATTAGCTTGAATGGCCAATATGGGACGTATTTTTTCTTCACATCTACCTCGCCATTACACGTCCATGGCTAACTAAGAGTGGCTTTTATTTGAATTTTAAATGTTGTGTTTAATCTGTCAATGCCCTCCATTTAGAGCCCCCCGAGATCTTATCCCGTAATTACCCCTTATATATATATATATATATATATGTTTAATTTACTGATTTTTTGAAATACATTTCATTCATAAATTTAAAAGTTGGCTTCGACTTTACTGTTTGGATATTTAATTATTTTGAAGCTTAAAAAATAGCGTTAAAATACACGCCTGTTTAAAATAAGGATAGTCCCCCCCACCGTTTTAGCCATGTCTTGATTAGACGCAACGATGACATTGTCATTAGCTCTCAACAATCTTTGAAATACCTCACTCACCCAGAGTGTTCCTGCCATATCACACATTCTTGTCCGTTCCTCTGGCCCTTTCCTTTGATCTGTTTTATTTCGGTCATCCGCCCCAGAGTCACGAGCACTTTAACGTGACATTGTAGCTGTCATACGGCCTTTCATATGAAAATTGGACACTGGTTCCAGCGTGTCCACTCGTCTGGTAAACCTGGAATCCTCGGAAAACTTCTCTTTGCATGGAAAATCAGGGAGCTATTCGGAGAATTTTGAGATTACTCAGGGAATGGTCTAAGCTGTTACTCTTGCAATATACTAGGGTTCGGGTTGTGTGAAATAGTTTTCCACTCTCCTTCCACGCAAATGCGTGTACACCTCCTCTAATTAAAACCTTCCTCACCCCTAACACTCTAACGTAATTAGTATAGTGTGTGTATAACCTGAACAGGTAGGAAGGTGTGGTGTTAAGATAATAATAAGATTGCTTGGCTACTATTGTTGCAGATAAATATAAAATAAATATTTCTAGTAGAAATGATTCCAACAAACGTGTCAACTACAGCCAAAATGGAAGGACACAATGACGTCATTCGGCCGGGCCACGTCTAGGGTGAGGGCAAAGGGGGCAGTTGCCCTGGGCCTCACATTCCAGGGGGCCACATTTCCTCCAAAAATTATTAAATTCAATTTCAGTTATTATTCTAAATTTCGTATCAAATAGTGTACATATAATTAACAGCAACAAGTATTTTCTTCGTGATAGGATTCCATTCCAGATTCCTTGAAAACCCCAACTTTATGTAATTCAAGATTTACGTTATTCGAGTAAAGTGCTGCAGTACAGTAGAATACGCCACCATTGTACTACCGCTGTCGGTCCACAGACAACTAACAATGCAGTGCTGCAGAGAGGAATTTACTTTGTTAACTTAATTTGTTTGTATTTAATAAAGTACAATCATTTAATGGGTTGATCAATATTCAACTAAATATGAGAAATTATTAAGTACCTAACATAAGTACCGAGTACGTATCAATATATTATAACGGCTTGATGATTAAACTGAAAAACTGCCGCACAAAGGGCGGCCTCCGATTCTTTACCCCGGGCCTCACATTTTCTTAAAACTGCCCTGCGTTATTGAAAATGTACCAGACCTCCCTCCGTTTGAAACAACAGACAAGCTCGTACCAGTAAGCCGGCCATGCTTCGGGTAAATAATATTAAGGTAACATAAAGTTGTTACTTTGCAAAACATGAACTGAAACTGTATTTCAAGTTTACTTTGGATTCCCTTAAAGAGAGGTTTATGCATTTTTATAGATAGCTAAGCTAAGAAACTTTGAGTCTGGCCTACAGATTTTTTTCTGAATAATTAAAATTTAATAAAAACCATTTGAAAATAATTGAAAAATATATTAGTATTTAACAAAAATATTTTAGAGAAACTTAGCTACAAGCCTTGTTAATGATTTTGATGACGATTATAAAACAAATTAAGAATGTTTCATCAACACTTTGTTACTATTTACTATTATTTAAGTAAAATCGAAGTCCATCAAATTAGTTGAAGTCCTTCTGACAACGTAGACTATAACAGAGCTAGCGGAGGAATGTGCGACTGTAACATATTGGGACAGGTGTCCGCTATTTTGAGATTTGATTGCGTACATATTTGTCTGTAGCAGTGACCGTTATTGAGAAAGTATTTCGGCTAAGAGCCCATGTTATTCTGCCTGGAAAACTTAAACTAGGTCGGTAGATCCAAGGGTCCAAGGTTCGATTCTTAGCATGACTGAAAAATGTATCATTTAGTGAGATTAGGAAATGTACGGTTAGAAGGGGAAGGGCGGGTGATGTGGCTGGTGGTTGCTGTCTGTTCTCGAATAAAGTTAGTTTATAAGTAGATCATGTAAAACATCTTAAATCATATTAAACTGAGTTATAAAGATGAATCCGCTATTGAGAAGTGTCTGATAAAGACAATTTCACTGTAATACTTTTTTTTAAACAATTAACTGTAGTCATGCTTACTAGCAAAGTCTACTCTCCTCGGTGGCTAACGTGCTAGTTTCGTGTTGAACTAGACTGCCGAGGACGGGGAGATCGAGGTTCGAATCTCGCTCGGGTGTGAACTGGGGGTGGTTTTACCTAAATGGTTTTCCACTCCCCCCCACGCTAATGCGGGCTCACTTCCTCTATTCAACCTTCCCAATTCCTCACCTATTAGCGTAATTAGTAGAGTTACTTAATCGTATAACTCGAACGGGTAGTTAGATGCGTTGAAAAAGCAGGACAAAAGAATATATCACAAAGGTGACTACTGCCGTTTATATGTAAACACAGAAAGAGAACTAGAGTAGTAAAAAATAAACAAATAAATAATAAAGGGGAGAGAGAAAAAATCTAGTTGAAACACTAAATTATTAAAACTCACGTTTTATTGCTAATTCAAGATAACAATTCAAATAATACCAGAAATAACATTAGTTTCATCGCCAAAAATTAAAAAAATGAATATTCATGTAAAGAAAAACTATGTTCTTACAAGAACATAAATATATATATATTTTTTCAACTTTTATTTTTGCTTATTCTTTTAAAATAAAACTCTAGAGGTGATGCTCATTGCGCTAGCGCAGTTCATTTATAAATATTTATCTAACTACAAAAAGAAGTACTTGGTTAAAAACCAGTTTGTGTAGGTTTAGTACCGCCTGTTCTGTAGGACATCACCCCTATAAACAGTACTTATTGTTCATCCATACAGCGCTCATCGTGGTAGCATTTTTTTCTTACGTTGGGCTCGTTTGGGCACGTTGAGAGGATGAGTGTGGGTCGGGTGACGAAGCAAATATATGAAGGTAGAGTGTGTGGAGCATAAGGAAGGCGTGGTTAATGTTGTAGACGAATGTGTGAAAAGGGAAACGTTAAGAGTTTTAAGAATAAAAGAGCATCCATGACTCGATGTATGGATGGGATGTTGTTGAAGTGAAGGAAGTATGCAAGGATAGGAAAGTGTGGAGAAAGCTAAGTTGTTTTTAGAGCTTTATACACAGTTTCTTGCCTACCCCGTAAGGGAATGGCGTGATTAGGTATGTGTGTATGTGTATGTATGTTATGTATGTATGTATGTATGTATGTATGTATGTATGTATGTATGTATGTATGTATGTGTGTGTGTGTGTGTGTGTGTGTGTCGTTTCTTTTGTATGTCTAACATTAAGGTTACACGCTTCAGTGGGTGAATGATCTACGGCGTTACTCTCGTGTTAAACTGACCTGTTGAAGAGTGAGATATCGGGGTTTGAATTCTGGCTGGGTCTACTCAGGGTGGTTTTCCCTAGATGGTTTCACACTATCCTTCCACGCAAATGCGGCTATATTACCTCTTAAGTTCTTCCTTCCTCATTCCTACCCCCGTAGAGTATTGTCATGCGTATAATCTGAACAGGTAGTTAGACGCGCTGATAAGAAACAAGATTATTAACGGATTGGTCTAAAGCCGGTCACACACTCTGGGGGTATTTCACGGTAACGTAACAACGATGCGAACACATCAATGATCGGTAACCGGCCTTCCTTCTGGTGTCTTTTTCTAACCTGAGCTCAAGCCCAAACCTTTTCAATTCATCGTCAAAACAAGCGAGCCCAAATTCATCTTTTTCCGTCTCTACTTTTCTCATCTTTGTCTTCTCACGCCGGAAATAGCCAACAGACCCTCCCATTTCTTCTTGCAATCCTTTGGGCTCTTATAATTTCAGCGGCCAATTCATTCCACGCTTTATCTTGTGGTAGCGAAGCTGATGTGTTAGGTCACAAAGAAGTTGTCTCTTCTTGCACGTTTCTAATTATAATGTTAGTTCCTCAGACTTGCAATACAACCCTCACACCACATAACTGACTGGCTGGAACAAAGGCAGGTAGTATCCGCTCGGAGCGCTGTTAGGGTTCGGCCAGACTGACAAGCGAGCGAGCACATGACTAGCAGATAGCTCGTTAGTTGTTGACGAGGAGGCTCCGAACCTTGGCTGAGTGAACTGAGGGTGTTTTAACAAGTGGTTTATTGTTGTGGTTTTCTCATCCTCTCTCCATGCTAATGGTGATTCTTATTTGTAAAAGCCTACTTTGATAATATTGAAGTATTTCAACATATAGGTTATATATATATATATATATACATATAAGTATGGTTTATGATCTTACCAATTAAACCAGGCCGCTAGTAGCAAGTATGCTAAACCTATCGATAGTAATAAAAATGTCAAAACGAGAAGTTTTCCTAGCACTCAATGAACCAACATATAATAATATTGTCTAGCGCCTGTAAACTAGACTGTACCGGGTCGAGCGCGCGCGCTCCAGTTTGGCCACCTCTCATTACAACCAATGTGTTCTATTTTATATTTTAGTCGCTCGCTCAGTCTGGCCGCCCCCTTACGGGTAGTCCACACACTGGCAGACTTTGGATGGATTTTGATATGCTCAGTGTAAAGGTACGTCTACACTTGAGCATGCGCGCACGCGCATACGGAGGAAATTTGCTGAAACGAACGGTCACGTGACGTATGCTCGTGTCGTTCCCATATTCACGGCGAACAGGTTCCCTGTGGTTTATGTTCACTATCACGATGGAGATGATAGTTTTGTCGAGATGTGTTCATTGTTGAAACAAAAAAGAAGAAAAAACTAAAACAATGAGTGACGCTCATATGCAAATTGCTGTTAGACTTCGTTGTTAAACAGACAGGATTGGGAAGTTTAAATTTGACACCAGAATGGCACCTGAAGTATTAGTTTTTAATAACCGCAGAAGGACACAAGGTTTGGAAGAAGGATACAACATTCAGAGACTCGGGCGGTGCAGCGAAACGTGTCCAGACTGGCAGGGAACAGAGAGGGTCGCTTCTAGAGTAGATTTGCCCGCATTCATGTTAAGAGGCGGAAAAACACCAACCTCTTAGTCACGGGCGATCTACAATATTGTGAACCTGACACCTCAGGCTGTGTGACCACCTTTACAAGTAGCTGTATACTTGGGGGTACGATTTGTTTTATTCCTGGTTGATTAATAGCGGAACAGCAGACGGAGGAAGTACTTATACACTTCATAAACCACTTTTTACAACACAACTACCATTTTAATTTTAATTTATTGAATTGTATTAGACTAAAGATAAAATATTTCGTGATCATCTCTCATCTTGTACATGGTCTGTAATAGTTGTCGTTTGCGAGTCAGCAAGTACACGAGAGTTTAGAAACCATCGACATCGTTTTCAATTTGGGCCAGCTGGCGTATTGATCTATTTTCCCATACCATTTGAGGACGTACGCCACTGCTGGCCGGTTTTCTTCTCACACCCGCTGCCAATGTTTTTCAACTCCCTCTTTCCACCTTATTCTCACTAAAAGCCCTTTAACCCCACTCTACATCCTCCATGCAGCAGTAGCATGTTCCTCTTTCGCCCCCTCCAGCAGCCCTCCAAAGACGCAGCGCTAGTTCTCTCTCCGTCCCTCCAGGTTTGTCGCTCAGCCCACGCGCGTCGTTCCCTCCCCCCTCCTTCCAGGGACACGAGTTCAGTCCTCGGCGCTCGCTCGACCCAGACAATACCTCTCTACCTTGCATGATCTCCTGCTAGCCTGCCTGCCTGCCTTGCTTTATATTTTTAGTCCCTCCCGGCGACACACGAGGTGAGGTGTCGGTCTGTCTGTCTGTTTGTTTGTTTGTTCTACCCCTACTTCTGATCCGGGCGCACTTACAACTCAGTATTTTTGTTGTGCTTACAATCCACATACACGCGGCGTGTACGGGAGTTTTCTTTTCTTTTCAAGGCGACATAAATTTGCTATCGGTTCGGTTGATTGATTTACGGGTTGCTTCTTTAAGATACGAAGTGGTTTTATCAGTACATGGTGAGTACAATGCTGAGGTGTTTGTAGTGAGTGTGTTGCTATTACTGGGGAGGGGGGAAGATGTTTGTAGCGAGAGTATTAATATGATGGGGAGATTAAGATGTATGTAGTGAGTGTCGCTATGACAGGGAGAGGGGGCGAAGTAGTGATCTTGCCGCTTAGCACCCAAGCTCGACTGGAGCAATAGTCACACTAGTGAAATCACCAAATAACTACATACACACAAACACAATTATTTTCTCTCACAAGGACATGGAGTTTGTGTTTTACTAATAATACACCGCGTCATACCTTTCATCCGGAGTATTGCAGTGCATTGTTTAAACATGATCACATTTCAATAAGTTGTTTTCCACCTACAATCACTACTATCAACTTTGTCAAGGTCGAGAACGTGTACACGTTGACTAAACAGCTCCGAGACACTTGTTCTAATCCTGATTGGGTGCAATTGAAACACTGTATCTCAACACATTAGTGAAACTTGAACTATGTCTCCAAATACTTCGCGTCCTTGTCACTTTGAGTATTTTAATAGGATCCTCCATTTACAAAGTCATTGTTTAATATATTTTATGTTATCATCAAAACTAAACTTTATTGTTAAATTTTTGTTATTTTAAATAGTTGTAAATCCTGTATTACACTTAGTTTTTAAAGCTGCTAAGTGTGACTGTAATAGCCTCCTAGATTTGAAATGCCGATTACTCAGTACCCAAATAAATGATAAAAGTCAAACAAGTTGTAAAAATAAAATAAATGAAAGGAACAATTTCCAACGTTTTGATATGCTGCCATGAAGGTTTGTATAACCTATACTGGTGAACTTTTTTCACTGGTTTGCTGGTGACAAGTCAGGTGATCTGATTGTGGTATTTCCTAAATGGTTTCCCTCTTCACGCAAGTTTGGGTACATTTCCTCTAAATTCTACCGTCATCATCCTGGATCAGCCAGACCAGTTAGTAAGATGTGGTGCACAATTCAATAAGAGTTTGCTACTGTAAATATCACTTAGGATTAAGGTCATAATCCTTGCCGAGTGTCAATTTTAGGCTGACACTACAAAGTAGGAAAGTTTAAAAACCTAATATTTATCTTTGTGATGAACAATAGAGAGAGAGAGGAAACATATTTTGAATGTACCCTTTGCTTATAATATAGGGTAACAGTGTAATCAGTCTACCTCTCAGGGTAAACAAATGTCTACCATCGTGTAAGCAGTTAATTTTCACTTAATTGGGCTAGTTATTTCCTATAAACTCTATAATCTTCAAATCATTATTTATATTGTACATTGTTAATGTATAATATTACATAAATAACTACCTACAAAAACTAACTTCTAGACCAGGAGTGGCCAGACTTTTTGATCTAGGGATCTACTCCAGAGAAGGAAAATTCTAACCATAGGGTTATACTGTTTGTTTCATTGGTAAAAAATTGATAGCTCATTTTGTGTTTTAATAGTAAGATAATATTGTGTGTAAGAATTTCACACAAAAACTAAGTATTCTCTCACTAAACAATTGACTTGATATAAATACCTCAAAATCTTAGGTTTGTTTGTTGAATGAAAGTTCTTAATTACTCTGTCATAAACGAAGGTGGAATTGTAGTCAGGTGACTACAATATTTCGTTATTTTATTGTTGATTTAAGAAAATTCTGCAAACCTTCTCTTTCATTTTATTTCACCCAATCTTTTTTAACTGATCGAACAAACAAGCAGCCGTGGTCGACCAGTAGATCGTGATAGACTTTAGCCACCTCTGTTATAGACATTAGTATTGGGATGAATTTAGGATACAACTAGTTATTTAAATAAGATTCCTAGATAAATTAAATTCCTTTATTACATCAAAGTTAAAATGGAATCTAGGACATTATTTAAAAATATTTCCAGAAGTTCCTATGTGTATTATGTGTCTTATTTGTATACATTGTCTTTTTTTGTTTGTTTTAATAACCTCCATGTCTTATGTCTATGTCTATGATTGTTGTCTACCAATTCCCATTTACCATAACACACATGCAGCTAAACTAGCTTATGCTACCTTCCACTATCCTAATTTAAAAAAAAGTTGTAAGCTTCTTTTTAAAATATTAATTTATAATAGTTTTGACATTATGGGTTAATAAGTTGTTAATAAGTGTGAATACCTACATTGTTTAACAATCTTTTAGCTAATTTAGGCTATATGAAAAAAGTCACATTTAAGACCTGTCAAAAAGGAGTACTTTATAATCCCAAGGACACCTGAATATTAGTAGGCCTATTTGTGTAAAGCAGTGGTTCCAAAACTCAGGGCCGCAAGGATGTTTTTGAGGGTTGTGGGAAAGTCTAGATTTCTTTTTTCTCAAAAATTATGAATTATTAAAATTACAAACACTTAATCAAACTGGGACATTTTGAAGAGTTACTGGAATACTGACAATAGAAATAACTTTTAAACCACCTATTAAACCCTCTCTGTACTTGTAATTTTGGCCCCAGCTCAAGGATAAGCCCATTCTGACTCTGGAAGTTGAAAAGGCTCTCCTATCTCTTCCGACAGTATAACCTACCTCTGTGAATGAGGACATTCTACTCTTGTAATGCACAAGACTAAAACAAGGGGTCGCCTGGATCCTCAAGTTATTTTTGTTTTACTTTGTCCATCGACATAACACTTAAACTAAAAGAGCTCACCTATAAAATTAAGTTGCATCGCAATTTTCACTGAAAAACTTTGTAGTATCAAAGTTTGCACAATGAGTTACATTTTAAAATATTATGGAATTTTCTGTTTTTAAAGTTAAAATATTACTGAAATTGATTCAATTTAGATGATAAAGTATTTATAGATACAAAATAAAACCCCAGAACTCTCCTTAAGAAGGAAACATCATTATAGTAGCAATGAAATAGTATTTTTGGCTACTTGACAAACATTGTAGCAAAGTCACATTTTTAATAAAAATGCTGTTTTACATTATATCTGAATAAAAAGTTATTTAAATTGGTTCTCTCTTTATTATTTAAATTAATTCAATTAAGTTAATTTAATAAATACTAATATGGAAATAATAGTCAATTAAAATTACATGCAATGACACTTTGAATCGTCAGACAGGGAAAATATACTTAGGGTCACGATCAAATGAAGTTTGGGAAACACTGGTGTAAAGGGTTGGGCTACACTTTTGTAAGTTGTGTACTCACACAACCATGTTGTGTTCCACGGTTGGTATAGTTGCTACTAATAGACCAACCATTCCAGGGTCCAAATACAAGAGTCTTCACCCTCCTGATCCTGTCGGATATTAGAGAGGGATTGTCGCAAACAGCAACATACGGGTACCAAAGTGTCCTAAAGAAACATTAATAGACCAGTCCCACTGGTCACTAATACAATATATACCATACTACTTGTTCAGGTTATAGGCCCACACCTATGTACTAATTACACTAATGGGTTAGGGATTAGGAAGGCTTAATTTAGAGGAAATGTACCCATATTTACATCGAGAGAGATTGGAAAACCACCCTCAGTGCACTCGACCAGAATCAAACCCCGATCTCCCCGTCTTCGGCATTATAATCCAACACGAAAATGGCGCCTTAGACTACGGGGCCACTGAAGCGGGTTACATTATATATTAATTGTGGAGTTAATCTGACATCTTCAGGCAGGTTCCCTAGGGCCCTTAAATAAACACTGAATCTATAGTTCAGTGTGAGCTGAAGTGGTAGGGTGACGTATTTATATTTTTATTACTAGTAAGTTTAATATTAGGCCATTTCAGCTACAGTATCAATGATTACACCACTATTCAGTCCACAGTTTTTTTTTATTTTTTTATTTATTTGAGGTTCCATAACAGAGATTACTTTGCATCAATGGGGTAGCTCCGGGGTTCAATCCTCGGTCCCGGCACAGATTTATCTGATTGCCAAACCCTTCCTTCACCTCTGACAAGACGTGTATTAATCACAACTTGTGAATGTGAGGAATGCCAGGCCTCCACCGTGGTTCGGATTCCACGTTAAACTGTAGGTCCTCCATTTCATCTCACAATCACCCTACCATTGCACACTAACCCGAACGGGTAGTAAGACGCGGTGCTAATAATAATAATAATGGGGTAGCTTTGCACCAAAATATTAAAACAAAAAGAATGGATTATAATCCCTAATTTCTTAGGTGATGCATTTGCAAGTTCTTAGATGTGCTTTCAACAAGAAACTGATGATTAACAGTTATACTAGATATTTTAAGATTTTGGTACAAGGAAAAGGGCAAAGTAACCTTATTCTACGGTATTTAATATGCACTCTCTGAACCTACTGATTATTATCAACAAGTGGGAATTTCTATAAGCTAGAGTGAAAGGGTTTACCAATTTTGCTGGAAAGGTATTTTTCCTTACCTTCCAGCGTTCTTTTATACGCCACAATCGGCATGGGACTGAAGGTTTTGCTTCCTCTTCGAAGGAAGTTGTGCAATTGATTTTTATTGCTCAAGAAAAATACATCAACCTCGGCTGGGTTTGAACCCACAAACATTGGCTCCTGAGGCGAGCACTTTACCCCAAGACCACTGAGGTTGATTTTATTCCACCGTAAACATTGTTTTCTTTTTTCGAATGGTATGAGCAAAAATGCTTCTAAACTGTTAGACAAGAGCTTGGAGTCTAGTTTTGATAAAATGATGTACCATCAACTCACTCCTTGTGTAGATTAAATAAATGCTTTTACTTTTGGTTAAAGACTTTGCTTATGAACAACAAGAAACAACAAAGGGACCGGTTTTATATTTCATGCCATCAAATATTTTCACAAATGAACTACTCTGGGCACCTCTGCCCATTCCGTAGCATGTCTGCCCACTGTGCCCAGGTTTGATTCCCAGCATGGCCAGAAAAAATATAATTGGTGAAATTAAGGCTTCCTCTTTCATGTTGTTAAATTAACTGCTGCGAGACAGGGTGAACGATGATTGTGCTAGACTTAAGCTAGTAGGCTGTTTGCTTAGATAATCATTCAATTCAGAAATTCTACATTAAATATCTCAAATAAAATTTAGAAAAAATATATTTATGGAAAACATTTTCACTCCTTGCCGGGTTTAAATTCAGAACCCTAATATATAATAATGCTATCATTTAGAATGCGCTCAAGGTTAGGATTTCCCTATGATGCACCAATCCTCCCTTAATACTGATAATCTAAGATATTAATATTGTAATTATTTTATTTTATCACATATTTGGGTATACAACCCAGGGCAGTAAGTCATGGTGTTAATTCCTTTTTACATATTTGCTTATATCAAATTGATCGTTAGGCACTCTAAAAGTAAACTTGAACTGAAAATTACTAAGACTAGCCTTGAGTACTGACTCATGCTTAAGGAAACATATTGAGAGAATTTCACTCGGCTGCTAATTATAGCCGGTCGAAAGCTCATCAAACTAACTTTATGGCCACCATCGCCAAGACACGAATCTGTGCTGAATGCATCAATACACTCGTTTAATGATTATAGTCCAGATGGGTTGTAATATGGGGTAAACAATGTCGCAGTTGATTTATCAAACTTGCACTTGATATTAGTCCTATTTAGCAAAGCATCATGCTATATGATCAATTTGTTATGTTCTTATTGATCTATTAAAAACTGAACACCTAATTCATAATTAAATACAGTAATAATAATATGTGTTGAAAACAAAGCCCTACTTCCTCTGCCACAACAGGCGCAATGCCACAGCTCCATATTCTAAGGTTGCCACATACTCACTGATTTTTATTTGGGTGGATAAATGAATGGTGTCTTGTCACGATTACAGAAATGTTTTGTCCGCGTTGCTCTCAGGCCGCTTAGAGCAACACCATAAAGTTATTTCTGTGGAGTGGGTCCTTTGGCTCGCAGAGTATTCTAATTGGCAATAGTTCCAAGTTGAAGACAGACGAGACACTTTTCACAACTATGTGACTTGAATACTTTTACCACACACTCTTGGTAGGAGACTGAGCACATAATATACACAACACAATAATAATTATAATTATATTGATAATAAAGCAAAGCCTACATGTCGTTCAGCACATAATTTGATATTAAAACAGAGAACTCACAATGTAAATAAATTCATCTTTATTAGGTACCAACAGTTCAAACACACACATTATACATGGTATACATCTGGAATAGAACAAAGTGGCCCTTCGATGTCTCTTAATACTTGAGCATGCCACCCAGCATTTTTTGCTAATGCAACTTATACAACTCCATTAAGGTAAGGGAAAGGGGATGCGAGAAAAAGACAATGTTTTCCTTTTTTTATGGCAAAAATAAATAAAATATTGCTCCACTACAAACATAGAATTTAATTTTCTTCACATGGTGACCTCACAATTTATTAAATATTTATCAAGGGTGTTCTGGAATTTAATGACAACTCTTACTCTTAATTTAAAAAGTAAGGTCATCTAAATCCACAATGCTTATTACAGATATTCAGGAACTGTTGATATAAACACGTAAAGAAAATTAAACTCTATGTTGCTCTAACACCGTCATTTGTAATAATTACTTTAAGATATTTGACTACCTATCAACACTTTAAGTACTTAAAGTTACAGTTTTGCACTAAAATGCCCGCTGATAGCTATTAGTTCATCTCCCATCTACCTTAGCGCTCAAATTCCTGTTATAGCCATAGTGTAATATATACTGATCTAGAATGACTGCACTAACCAATAAACCAAGGAAAGTGAAGAGACAACAAAGATAGATTACTATTTTTATAGTCCTCTATGTTTATTAAATTTAGAGACATCTATTTAAAATTTGGTACAGTTTGTAAATTTTTTTTCTATTGGCATGTTTAGCTTTTGGCAGTATTAGAAATAACAGTTTTAATCCTTAAAAAGTCCTTGAAAAGTCCTTAAATTAATGTTTCATATGTCTGTAAGAACCCTGTAGTAACATAGCGATACACAAAATGGAATAAAAGTAATCTTTGATTGTGTGTGGAAGGAGGCAGCAAACCCTAATCCCATCTTAAAAGCTTCTGGAGGCTAAGGTTGCATTGACCCATTGTTATAGAAAAAAAAATTACATTAATAACTCACAGAAATATCCAAACTAAACAAAAATTGTAATGTGAGGGAAAAGCATGTATAAAACCCCAATTACTCTTAATACAACCTTTAAATAATATCTAGAGATATACTATTTTTTAAATTATTCTTTGTAGTAGTTCATATAAGGCCCCAATCACTATAAAAATACCCACAAATTTTTTTGAGAGCCATAAAATTGTTAACAAAATCCTTCTCCTGTATTTATTTGTAAATTTCCACCTCCTGGACAAAAAAAAAAGTGCAGTCACCATTGCTTGCTATCATTGACTAAATGTTTACAACTGTTTTAGGCCAGTGATATGGCTGGCTTGAATACATAGCCATTGTTGCTTGAATGCCTTACAGCTTTTGCAACTTTGATACTTTGATACAGAATGAGAGAGAGTTGTTTATCAGTACCTATATCATTTATGTATGTCCCAATTTAAAAAACTCATCACAATTCCCACCAATCTGGCGCCGGTTAAGTTCACTACCACTTGACCCATTTGACAACATTGGCATAAATATGGCCTCATTTGCATCTCAACTTGCAGTTATTGATACTTTACTTAATTTCCATAATTTTCCCATGCATGACTATTTCACTACGTAGTATTTATTTTATTTTATTTAGCACTGTGTCTTACAACGTGTTTGGTTTGCATGCATATGTACTAATAATGCTAATGTGTGCCGCTCAAAAGGTTTTTCGTTTGATAGTTTACCTCATGTGTTGTGAATTTAAAACTCTAAGCAATTGATGAAGTACTTGGAGTGTATTTTTGTAATTTTGATATACTATGAGACCGATATCTTAAACCATATTAAGAACAGTTATTCTTTATTAATATAATATAATTTTAAATACAGTATTAGTTTTTTTTAATCTCTAACTTGATCACAAAGGAATAATATCAACTTCAAATCCAAGTAGAAATTACAGGCGATATTTCAACTTGAAAACAAAGAAAAATCTTATAACTATAGAAATGAAAAAGACAAGATATATTTCGTATATTTTTATGGAAGGAGTGAGGTCTACTGCGAGGTGTACTCTTAACAGAACTAATAATCTATGTTTAAAATCTATACATCAAATATATAGGACAGTTTCCTTCTATATTTAGTTGTAAGAACTTCTTTTGCCAGCTTTGCTCGAAGCTTGTTGGGGTTGACTGAGCGTGCATGCTCCTTGCTTGTGCGCAATTGCATAATACTCGGTCCATCCAGGCGCGTAGTCCTCCATACCACTATAAAGTCCCCTCCTTTGATCATCCAGCCATGAATCAGAGTTGCATGAGGGAGCTTCACATATAGAAATAAACATGAGAAAACCTCTTATAGACATGAAACTTTACCAGAATTTTACTTACACAACATCTTGTCAATGGTTCAATTTCCATTTTTAAAACATTTTAAAGCACATATTGACAATATTTCAATTTACTCGACTTCCATCTATTATAAACATCAATTTATTAGGATATATAAAAGCTTGAAAAATTACACTACTGACATCTTTAGTATTAAAGTGAATGCCAACATATTTTTTCTACAAATCAAAAATCATTCAACCATAATCTTTGTTGCAGTAGCATAACACGTACAGTCATATTCAAATAGGAAGACACTTTTTTTTAAAACAGAAATCCACCAAATTAATTTTAATAAATTCATATTTTAAGTCATGTGATTTGCAGATGTTGCATTTGATACATATTATCACCAGACAATATGTATAAAGTAACACAAAAAATAAAACAATATCAGTGTTGAGCACATAGATATGCTTGTATTTTCCAAGCATTTCTTCCCACCAAAATCCTATTATAGTTTTTGTTCCATTGTGAGGTGCAGCACATATGTGTAGAGAACATATTTTGTATACATACTACAGTAATGTTTATCCTGTCTACTACTCTATAATCTCAGCGAGCACACATCACCAGTGATCCTGAACTTAAAGTGATATTAAGATATAGAGTAGTATCAAGCTTTTATTTTATATTTTTAGGGGGTTTGGGAGGGTTTCAGTTTGTAGTAGTGCGTGGGGAAGTCTGCCTACAGGAGATGATATTGAGGAATATAAAAAAAAAGTAGCAATTTAATCTTGGCCAACATACATGTACTTATATACTTCATAATTTTTGTAGACCTTTAATGAAAACATAAGTATGCAACTAGACAATAGAATTAAACACACAATATGTTAAAAATAAAATTAAATATGACATGTTCCACTGAATTACAATACATGTAGGATTACATAAACTAAACTACCAGCTATTATATCAATTCTATCCCACCCGCCATATTTGTTTACAAAACACAACCCAAAATATATTTTCACCCTCCATTTTAGTCAAAACCACCTGGTCGATAACACTTGACACCAAGACACAACCAATTCATTCGTGAAAACTAACCTTACAATAAAACATTAATTTTAATTGCTCCATGTGTTGACAAACCGATTGCCTTGAGTTAATTTAGACGAGGCAACTAAACAAGTTTATTTATTACTACTTGTCAAAGCTCTAGGGGTGAGGAAACTTAAATTGAGTGAAAATATGCCCAACTTTGTGTTGCGGGAGAGTGGGAAACCACTTGGTAAAATCACTCGCAGAATACTCGGCTGAGATTCAATCCCAAGCCTTTCTGCCACTAGGAAACCGGACCAAGGAAGCTTGACGTTTATTCTGTGTGCTTACCAATATGAGTAACAAGTATGTTATTCTTAAGATAATTCATATAGTCTGTTTTCACTAAACTTATAGTTTATATTAATGCACATAGGTCCAACCACAGCAAATGTTTCAACATGAAGTAGGTTGTTACCAGTGCAGCCTATATATTTCCCTGTTTTAGGAGGGGAAGGGGTCATTTTACCATATTTACTTATTTAGAAATCGATTCAGCCCATGCCCAATTTATAATGTGCATGGTTCCCCTTAGTAATAATACTTGTTCAAGTACTACTACTAGTTAAAAATAGTTACTAGTTGTTGGTTTTGTTTTGTGTTACTCTCCTCTTCACCACACACTTAGCCAGGATTTCATTTTGGGGGTATTATCCAATGTTATGCTACCCCCACCCTGACTTTTTGTAAACCCTGTTATTTCTGACTTGAGTTAAAGTTTTTAAAATTGTTAAATGAAACGTTTATGTGCTGTCAATAAATTTATATTGTTTTTGGGTCTATTGGAAAAGCAGAAAGCAATACATTTGCTAAATGAATTTATTAAATTAACATAATTAAAGGTAACTAACCAAGTCCAATAATGAGATTACTATGTGTATGGAAAAGTGTTCATGCACCACTATCTATCACTTTTACCAGCAATTTGGGGGAAGTCAAATAAAAGCACAAATATTTTTACTATATATATTATCACATAATAGATTATTTAATTGGGTTGGATCAGTGTTGCAAGGCAAGTATTGCGCCCCCTAATCCGTGGACCATTAGCACTCCCTGAGTCCCTTCCACCAGTGCAGTATTAAACCCCTTACCCCCAACCATACGCATGTATTGTATCTAGAGAAAATACTGATGTATTTAAAGTAAAATTAGTAAATCTATTTAAAATCACCTAGTTTTAATTTATGAAAATTTTTCAACCAAGCGCACTGCCCGTTGGCGTGGTATCTCAATGTCATGTGACAAGATACGGTCAGCTGTGCGTTGTAACTTGCCAATGCTGTATTGGGCTATTGTTGTTGTTGAGCCATTAGATTGATTAATTAGCTAGTTAGGCCACTGACTGCGTAAAAGTTACAAGCAAGAGATCATACTATATTTTTTATAGAATTTTTTTTATCTTTCGTTAAATTTCTAGGGGTGTCCGGACCCCATGGCTTGTCTTCACCCTGCTGCCGGCTTTTCCAATCCACATTCCTTTGTGTTTGCAGCTTAACAACACTTGTCTATTATTTGGTTCCTTGTGCCAGTGTCAAAAACCAAAGTACAAACACAACAAAATACTATACAGTGAACGCATCAGTCACATAAGTACCTCACCATTAATAGAAATACGTTTGCGTAAGAATAATAGTAAAACAAAGAACATTACATTTCCATTCATGTTTAAGAGTCGAAATAATTGACCCTTAAATATTTCCTAAGTATACAAAATTATAAGCTTACAATCCTCTTTATATATCGGGTGAGTGATGAAATATTTTCTATTTGAATCATTTGATTATATGTCGCCTGGAAGCTTTACTTAGAATCAAACACACAATTTACTACTCAACAAACGGCGACATAAGTTTAGTGTGTAATGATATTTTGTGTACAGTTATGAGTATGTAAAATTATTTTAATGAATAAAATGATAAGATGATATGAATATTATGCCTGAACAATGTTTTATTAAATACATAAAAAGCATACACTTATCTATTTAAAGGAAATTTACATTTAAAAAGAAACAATCTACGTAGTATAAATTATGTAACAAAATAATCAAATAATTTTATCATTTTTATTCAAATTATTTTTGGCTGCTATTTGATTGTAAACTGCACACCCACTTAAACTTTGCATTATATAAGCCTTAGAATAATTCGAAAGCGTAAGTCGATTATTGTGTAGCATTGGGGACTTTATTGAAAATGAACCTAATGGAAATGAAGACTTGTACAGAGATAGCCTGTAAACATTCAAAATCATAAGGTTAATTTTTCTCAGCACTTTGGCAAGGCAAGGGAGTGGAGTGTTAAGAGAATGAATTGGCCAGCTCGTGTTAAGTCATCTTTTGTTTTCATTTGAATGAATTTTCTATTTGAATCATTTGATTATATGTCGCCTGGAAGCTTTACTTAGAATCAAACACACAATTTACTACTCAACAAACGGCGACATAAGTTTAGTGTGTAATGATATTTTGTGTACAGTTATGAGTATGTAAAATTATTTTAATGAATAAAATGATAAGATGATATGAATATTATGCCTGAACAATGTTTTATTAAATACATAAAAAGCATACACTTATCTATTTAAAGGAAATTTACATTTAAAAAGAAACAATCTACGTAGTATAAATTATGTAACAAAATAATCAAATAATTTTATCATTTTTATTCAAATTATTTTTGGCTGCTATTTGATTGTAAACTGCACACCCACTTAAACTTTGCATTATATAAGCCTTAGAATAATTCGAAAGCGTAAGTCGATTATTGTGTAGCATTGGGGACTTTATTGAAAATGAACCTAATGGAAATGAAGACTTGTACAGAGATAGCCTGTAAACATTCAAAATCATAAGGTTAATTTTTCTCAGCACTTTGGCAAGGCAAGGGAGTGGAGTGTTAAGAGAATGAATTGGCCAGCTCGTGTTAAGTCATCTTTTGTTTTCATTTGAATGAATTGATTATTCAGAATAATCAAATGAATCGATTCTATTCATTCGATTCTGCCCATCACTATCTGCGAGTTGAGGCCGAAAAGCAGACAGAAAGAGAATTGATGAAGAGGTGTAAACAACTAGAAATTAAGGCATTAGAGGCAAAAATAGCTAAATGTTTAGTTGAAGCAGCTAAAATAATTGGTGACATCAATAATTCAATTGCAAATTTGAAAACATAAATTTTGAAGTCTTTTTAAATTGTTTAATTTAATTTAAAAATTTTATTTTTATTTAGTTACTTAAATTTTTTAACGCTATTAAAAAAATGATAAAATTTTATATTTCACTTTGAAAAATGTTAAATACATATATACATTAAAAAGATCCTTAGAAAAAGCAAATAATAATAATCTTCATCTGTATCTGTATATAGTTATACATTTTATTATTATTATTATTATTATTATTAATATTAATATAATAATAATAGTAGTAGTAATATAAAAAATAAAATGTATAACTAGATAGAGATGTGGACCTAATTCAAGACAAAATACCACAATTGACCCTAGTTAATCACAAAGTATCCGCAAGTTTGACCATCAATAGTTTAATACAGTCGTCAATGAAAACATGTCAACATCGACTTGGTTGAATATGTAACAATAAAATATGACTATTTACCAAAGTAAAAATTAAGATATCTACAAGTTAAACAAATTTTGTGTTTGGTCTTTCGTGTCACTCATTTCATGAAATGACCCATAAGACCTAATTATTGAATAAAAAATTACTATATGGGCCTATTTATCTTTTATTATTTCTGACCCTAGTTTACAAAATTTTGTGTTCAAGTTTACTTTATGGTAATAAACAAGTTCTATACCCTGCAGTGAGTGAAATTTCAAAATTACTATTCACCAATTAACATCGGGATGTGTGGGATTTAGCCAATACAAAAACCCGGAAAAACAATGTTCTACATGCTGGAAAACCTGGAAAAAAACCTCTAATTTGATAAGGCCAGCCAGATCTCTGGCCACCCTGTGGGTCTATTCTCAAAGTATGGTATGTTTTCTGTAAAGAATTTTGTTAGGATAGTTGATAGGAAATGGTGGCAACTTCCTAGAGTAGCTGGAGAAGGTAGGGTTGAGGCAGAAAACGCTCAGGGCTGGTGAAGGGGTGGGAGATGTGATTGGTTGCCATGGCGACCAGTTTCATCTCGCATTGATTGGTGGCCTGGTGACGTCACTCATGGGTGAGAGAGAGGCAGCCCCCATGTTCAAATTGGGAGTCTATTTTGGGCTCAATGATGAACGCTTTTTAATTGGTTTCTTTTGTTTTCTGAGTTTCCAAGCTTTGATCATGTTCATTTTAATCTTTTTATACTTTTTTAAACATAATTCAAACTAAGCGTTGTATCTTGTTAGATAATGGCTCTGGACAATATTGAAATGTATGATTGTGTAGGAGCTTTTTTAAATTATTTTAACTTATTAATGTATATAAAATAAGTTGATTGGAGTAATAGGTTTAAGTTTAATGAACGTTTTGTGGGAGGGCACACTCATTACAAAAATAAGCTCCTATTATTCCTCTACTTTAATTGAATATAAATGTTAGGACTAATCTCAAATCGTTCAAAATATCTTCAGTGCTCAATATTATAGTTGTACTTCATAACTACCTTTTAAGATTCGTCTAAAATCATTTATAATGCTATGATGCTGAACGAGGAGGGCCCATGCCTACCACCTGTCTGAATTCTGCAATAAATACCAATTGTAATAAGTCAGATGTTAAAAATACTATATTTTTTTAAAGTTGATCATAAATTGAGTTATTTGTGTTTTAAAATAACTTCTTATGTTACCCTTTATTGTGTGTTTGTTACTAATGATAAAACACATGTTATTAATTTTTGCATAACATACACACACACACACACATTGTAAATTATGAGGAAACAGCCATTAACAAAGACTAATTCTTTAAGAATATTGTTTAATTATTATTACCAAACTATATGTATGTTCTTAAGGAGAATATATGTGTGGACTCACCACTTCACCCCTCACCACAATACTTATTCACAGAATTAAAATAATGTATAATATGCTAATACATAACAGAGTTCCATTCTAAATCCAATCGTTTAAAATATAGTCAAAATAGGTGCCAATTTACCTGGAGCTAAATTATTACTAGCTCCAAACGCACGCAACTAATACTAATTTGTCTGAAACATAGCCTTTAAAACACTGCAGTAATAAGTGTTAAAGCAAAATAAATACTTTTTAATCAAGTTGATGATGCCATCTTATAATTTTGTATAATTATACTCTCCCTGCCTGACAACTCTCTTAGAATAAAGGATACCGNGGGGGGGGGGGGGGGCTATTGCCCTACCACGCCCCACCCCTCAAACCCCTTCCCTCACTATTTCTTTAGGCATGGTTCTGTCTAAAGTGCCCATATAGTATTGGACTGAAGCATTTTCACACTTGAGAGCAGTTTATATTGGCAACTCTGCAAAGTTTGTGTTATGTTGGCTACATTACAACTCATACGTCTTGTTTGTATCTATGTTGGTTCATTGGTTAGTTGGTCTGATTACTGCTTAAACATCTCTGTCAGATATTAATTAAATACACAATTTTAAACTAATTTCAATGCTTGTGTGATTTTGTTTGATATCCTATCTATCCTAATAATTTAGTTAATCATGCTTTGTTTAGAAAAGCTACTTGTATTCCTGGTATACAACTCAATTAGACACTTCCAATTTCCATTTTAATTTTAAAATGTTTAAAGGTATTATATCCACTCCACACTACCTGGCACTATTATTATCAGGAATTTTGTTTATAGAAATTAAAATTTATAGGTTCTAAAATATCTCAAAGTTATGTATTTTCAAATTTGTCATACATTTACATTAGGTTTTATGTTTATAACAAAATGTGTGCTGTTTTTTAAAATGTTGGTCTATTAGATATCTGAAAGAATCTAAACTTATCATTCTTAATTATCATGTATAAACCCCCTCCCTCCAATCAATCTGTAAATAAAAAAATATTTTGAAAAATAATTAGGAAGAATTGATGCATTGATAATAATGAAGTAGGCCCATTCTAAATTTTGAGTGATGTATGGAAGACTTGCACTACTATTTGGGGTGATTAAATCGAGCTTACATTTTTCAAACAATTAACACAACAACTGTGATCTCTCCATTATCTTAGTGTGTTTTATATAATCTGGGCCTGCAATCAGCTCTTTATGCTATAAGAACCCCAGGCAATTTGAATATCAGGTTTTTAAATTAGAAAATGATGAGGTAGTTGAAACAGCTACCACGAGGCTATAGCTAAATCTTTGTTATTGCTGGACTTATGAGGGTAACACGGACACAAACACTAATCTTAACAAAGATAGAATTAGCTGGTTGAAGTTAGCCAGGCTATCTCTTTGAACAAACCTACAGCACACACTGTAGCTAAAATTTTTGTGACAAATCAACACTTCTGAGAGATTTACATTAAAATATACTTAATAATCTCACATTCAAAAACCTTTTTCATGAACACTATTATGCGTAATATTAGTAGTTGGGACATATTCTCACAAAATGTTTTCAAACTTTTTTTAACTTGTTTTTCTCAAAACAAGCTGATTATTACTACCTCATACACATATCCCTCCTATCTATTCAATACAGTTAATGTGCCATTCAATTTAAATGGGTTTTTAAATGTACGAGCAACATTAAAATGATCGGCAATTTGAATTCTTTGTGTTTTACTGGGTCTCTATTAACATATTATTGAAAGTGTTTGAAGCATTTAATGTGTAGACATAATTGTAGCGTTACTGGATGAGGAGAGCTCATACAGAAGTAGTACTAGTGCTGACCTGGGTGTAGGGTTGCGTGCCAGTAGGGGCAGTTGTATGGTATCTCGTGTGTCAGGTCCTGTCACTCTACTACGTCCTTTCTGGAGGATCAGGTGAGACCACAATCTAGCTAGAACATTTTTTCACTTTAATTAATTTCAAAAATTTGCTTCATTATAGCAGGGTGAGTCAACTGATTTCTTACTATATAGATACCTTCATGCAACCATTAAAAAAATATATACATATATATAAAGTAAACATATAGTTCAAATGCAAAGGTGAATTTTTTTGTGAAAATTATCTACCTTCAGAGTAATGGTTTAAAAATAAATAGACTTTTCAGTCTCATAACAATAATATTGGCTTTGTTTGTTTATAATATTTACCTGCATTGATTGTTGTGTAGTGTTTCTCTTTTTTATGATGTGCCTAATTAGGTTAGGTTCTGGTTATGTATTAAAGCGAAATAAAATCCTATTCATTATACACAATAATTAGTTTATACTAATTGAAAGTGTGTACAGCCCAAAATTCAAAAAAACCATATTATAATTAAATACTCCTAAAGTTGAATCAAAGTTTGAATTTTTTTCTTTTAGTAGAAAAAAATGTAGAGAACGAAATACAACTAACAGAATCAAAGTTTCCATGCACAAGGAAAACACTGAGATTTTTTGCATCTGAAAAATGGGGAAATACGAGAAAATTCACGAAATCTAAAAAACTACTGTATCATCTTAATTTGGTATACTAAATTGCAAGCTTCATGTAGGTAGGCCTTTACATAGAAAAAAAAGATCTAAATAGATAATCATGCTTATTAAACACGTGTCTTATATCTTTTGCCTCCTTTTGTTGAAAAAAAAAAATTGATTGTTTGGTTGTGTAACATCAGCAAATATTTCCCTCTCAAGCTCAAACTCTCCTGTTATAAACACAGTCATTTTTATTAAAAATGAATTTCATTCCTTTATACAACTCTTCTAAGATAGGGTTCCCTCGGTGTGTCTCGCGACTGAGACCGCAAACATGGGGTGGTGAGTCACAGCCACGAGATACAGTGTTTTCCTAGATGTGTCTCGTTGGTGGTCGCCAGTTAGGAGTAGTACAGATCTGTTCTCAGTTATCAGTGTTCTCCAATTGTATTTAATTTAATGTTTTGTGTTTTTTTTATCACTGCTACTTACTACCTATACGCCTAGATGTACTAATTACACTAATGGATGAGGGATTAGGAAGGTTTAATTTTGAGAAAATGCACCTGCATTTACATGTAGGGAGAGTGGAAAACCATATAGGAAAATAATAAATTAAATTAATAAAACCTTCCTAATATCTAATACCAATTAGTAGTAATTAGTACATCAGGATATAACCCGAACAGGTAGTAATACTTATTAAAAACTTTTGGTCCAACTCTTATATGTGTGAGTGTTAATTTAATATGGCTTCACCTAAAAAGTTGGGAAATAATTCTTTTTTTTATTATCTTGTCTACTCATTCAATTACTTAATAAAAGAAATAATTAAAAAAAAAGTTTTTGGCCATTTCATAAAAGCCTATTTAGCTATGCTACCCAAGAAATAGTAATTTAACCATAAAGTTTTTTCTGTATAAAAATTATATTGTTAGATATAATTTTTTATGTTTGTACTTGAGTGACTTAATAAATAAGCACTTTTTCTGTGTTTAAAAATCATATTAAACATAAGGGTATTTTTTTAATATTAATACAATCAGCCATTACATTCGATATGTTTGTATTTTTTAAATCTCGCAAACC
>CABFWB010002232.1:26468-85157 GCA_902151455.1 Timema bartmani | reverse complement strand
ACAATTTATCTATCTGACAAGCTGATATTACGGAAAACACATTGAGGGATAAGAAAAAAGGAAGCAACTGCATTAAAGCAAAAGATACAAACTCTTTTTAAGGGATGTGTCCATTTTGAGTATACTGTACATTGATTTAAAGTGGACTTTTTTTAAGTATCTTAGTACATAAAATATAATGATATGTTCATTAACACAATCACGATTGGTGAGTACTAGTTTGAATTGAATGTGCTACAATCTCTTGTTTTACTAAATAGGCGGATTATCCGCGCTTTTGTGTTATCTGCGGCACTCATCTCCTCCATTATCGCGGATAATTGGTAGTTAACTGTACATATTTTGTAATCTACATATAAAATAAATTACATCCAAAATAATGTATATTATTAGTATTATATATTAGTGGTGGACTGACAACACACACACACGTTCGCGCACACACATATGCATGCACCATACAACATAAGATTGAATAAATCCTCATTTTGTGAGCATAGAAATTAGGTTAAAAGAAAAATGCTTAATTTGTTTCAATCTTTTTGTTTCCATATGCCACAAAATTTAGAAACTAGTCAATTTGGCTTGTTAAACAAATCATAACAAGATGCAACCAGACAAAAATAACATTTACAATCAGTAGTAGGCCTACAATAAGAAATCCGAGAAGTGGAAATAACCTTGTAAGCAAATGATATGACTGATGAGATCTGCTGGTGTAGTCAGAAAAACTTTGAAATTTTTTTAACTTGAAGTCTTTTAAAAACTAAAAAGCTTTTTTCAATTTCAAAATAATACTTTCTAATCTTTTACAATATTTATTAAATTAAGTTTCTTAAGTGGAAAGACATTTGAAAAAAAGTTATATTAGTGACACTGTTTAGGAAGAATATCGAAATCGAAGGTGACAATGCTTAGAATAGTTGAAGTCAATAAATAAAAAATGAATATTTAATATGAATTATTTTTAAATCATTCAAATGAAAATTAGTAACTACTAATACGATACAGCTGCGAGCCGCTTCATTCGATTCATTTTCTCACCACTCCCTTGCCAAAGTGCTGAAGAGAATTGGCCTCATGAAGTGAATGTTTACTCGGCTATTTCAATACCAAATAAGTGTTCTCCTTAGGTTCATTTTCAAATTACAGTTCCTTTTAATGATCTTGTGTTGACCATGATTGTATTGATAAGCTGCAAAGGAATGGTATGTTTATATGGAGTGTGAGGTGGTTTAGAGCTGAGCTAAGATAATAACAGGACAAAGCAAAACTACAACTAGTAACTGATGACTAGCCACTAGTGTTGTTCTGATGATTATCGGTTCTCCATTTCTACATTTAGTCTAAAAATCATTCGAATGATTCATTCGATTATTTTTTAAAAGAATTGAATAATTATTTGATTATTTAAATCATTCGATTATGCCCATCACCATCCCCAATCCGTTTGATGAGTTAACCGTATTGAATACTAAAGAGTTGTATCGATATTTTTAGTACATAGTATCGACTATTGCCATACCAGTTGATACCAAGGGTCTAGAGTATCGATATCGGCCCATCCCTAATATATAATAATAATAATAATAATAATAATAATAATAATAATAATAATAATAATAATAATAATAATAATGATGATGATGATAATGATAATGATAATGATGATAATGATAATTATGATAATGATAATTATGATGATGATGATGATGATGATAATGATAATGATGATAATAATAAACAAAAACAAACCTTTTACATGACCCCTTTAGATGTTGAATACCACTGATGTAGATGAGCAACAAGCTGTGTTAGCATCCTCTTACTCACGGATGAATGATTCACATATTCATACAAATCAGCAAAAATACTAAATTTGTCATGTTTCTCAAGCCACTTGTCTTCCAATTTTCTATTGTGAGTCAACATTACATTTCTTACTACACTAGAATACAAATTAAACCCTACTTTATTAAATATTCATGGGATGATCAAACTTAGATCACACAAGAGCACAAATAAGAAATTAACAGTGCAATACAAAGCAAATTATTTTTACTTTTTTATTGTGAACATTAAATACATACACACAGACAGGTCTATTTGGGTGTTTTTTTAGATTCACGAAACTTCTTATCTTTTATTAATAAGGTCACAACGTCTTCCAAATTAAGTTCTTTAGTAAGAACAAATAAATCTACTTCTTCAACATCTTAGTTTAGATTATTTGAAGAGAGTAAATAGATGGACATTTTAAATACCTATATTTTGCTATTAAAAACTATTTTCTCAGAAACTAGTTTTAATATTCTCATACTTTTTAAAACTTCGTTTATGCTTTTTTTTAACATCATAATATACATACTCCATCTAACTTAAAAATAAATTATAACTAAAATTTAGAATTGGCCTATTATATTTTAAAGTACTCTATATAAAATTTGTCTCACGAGCCCCTGTTCAACTCATATACTGAGCAAAAAGTGTGTAAAAAGTACCATTTATAGTGGCACTAAAGAAATTTTATTGGGATTGAAGAGGTATTTTCCAAACTTGTATGCAACCACATCCACAATTTATTAGGCATGACAAGTTCTGGCAGGTCGCCCTTGGTGTGTGTGCTGGCAAGTCGCCATTCTTGTTCTCTCTGCGATGGAAACTGGCACAAGTTTTTGGAGACATTCAGGGAGAGGGGAAAAAAAAAGACTATTTGAGGGAATCAAAATAATTTGTCAAAGATCCAAGGTTTATTATTTTTCTCTTATTAAAAAAATTATTTAAATTTGAGTGTTTAGTAATGTATGTATGTTTTGAAAACTTTGAAATCTCATATACAAAGTTTCCATTGTTTTGTAATTTTTTTAAAGTACAACATAGTGTGTCTTGTTAAGTGTTATGAGTGGACAACAAACAAATATGTTTAATTCTGACCTTGGGTTTCTTTTTATAGCTACTTATTTCACAATAACATACAATACAGTATTCGTAGCAAATCACTTTTATATTTCTAAGTTATTTAATTTTTAAATAAAAGTAACTTTTTACCAAAAAAATAAATTAATAATTTATTTTATATAGTTGCACTCTCTGAAAAACTTATGTCTCTACTGGAAAACCTGGAATTAATGTATGTCTCCTCTGGAAAACTTGGAATCAACTTAAGCTTCTACTGGGAAATTTATAAATAAATTTAAAAAAATATTCATAGGATACTTCCCCCCTCAGCCCACCTACCACCAAAAAAACAAACTAGTTGAGGTATTTTTTAAGAATCAAATAGCCGAAGCTATTATTTATGCTTTTTAGTGAGGAATTCTCTATTTAGATATCATATTCTGAAAATTGAAAAATGACACCAGCTAAAGGTAACGGGTTTGATTCCTAAGTCTGATTCCTGTGTCCAGGTGTCATTTTTCAATTTTCAGAATAGTTGAGGCATGTTTGACTGATAAGCGTGGCAGTGTACGGGTTGGATGACATACACTTTTGAAATATATAATGGGTCGAAACAAGGAAATGCACTTTCCACAATACTTTTTAATCTTGGTTTAGAGTAGAGTATACTATTAGGGTAGTAGTAAGGAAGCTTTTGTAGGAAATGCATACATTTTATTAAATGATGGTAAGGAAATAGGTTTAGAAGGGAATTCTGAAAAGATTGCCTATATGATCACACAGAGAACACAGATTGAGGGTGATAATTTACAGGTTACTTTGAACAACATAACCTTTGATAGGGTTAATGTGTTTAGATATTTAGGAACAATTTTAAATATCAATAACAGCATTAGATTAGAAATCAGGAAAAGAATAGTCGGGAAACGCGTGCTACTACTCGGTCAGTAAGTTGACATCTCGCCTGTTTTAAAGGTATGTAAGAGCCAGAGAATATACAAAACAATTTTACAGGTTCTCTATGGGTGTGAAGTGTGGTCTCGTACTAAACATAACGAAAACAAATTTAGGGTGTTTATAAACAAGGTGCTTAGGAAGATATGTCGTCTAAAAAGGGATGAGGCTACTGGAGAGTGGATAAGGTTATATAATGATGAGTTACATACCATGAACTCATCAAAAGACATTGCTAGGATAAGCAAATCCCGTGGATAACGACGGGCAGGACATGCAGCACGAATGGGAGATTCTATAATCTTGTTCAGGGTACTAACTGGCAAACCCAATAAGAAGAGACTATTAGGAAGACTTAGATGTAGTTGGAAGAATAACATTAGAATTGACCTGAAAAAGGGTGTAGTGTGGTGGACTGGATAGAACTAGCTCAAGATAGGGATAAGTGGCATACTTTAGTAAGTGCACCAATGAACTTTTGAGTTCCTAGTGCCATAGAGTATTTAAGTAAGCCTTTATTCAAAGATAAAGGCCATTTGATGTCCAGCCAAATGACATGTCTTGTCGAGTGTATTTAAAATGTGGTCAGCATCCATCTTCGTAGCATGCTCATGGATTCTTTGTGTTGCCATTGTTACATTAGTAGGTGCAACACATTTGTGCATACTGGCAGTTGCACATGTATGCATACGAAGTCTGACTTGAACCGACTGGACCATTCTTCTAATATCAGGTACCATGGACTGCACAGCCCTTGTCAGTGGTCATAACCGTAAGACAAGTAATGAGGGCTTTCAAAACATCTTTGCACTTTTAACACACTAACCTACCAAACAATTTGTTTCTGTATTCTATTATGACTACACAATAACTAGAAGAATCTGGATTTATTAGATAAGTGGCTACACATGCTAACAGTCCATTTGACCGGTGTGTCTTGCGCCTCCAATTCAGAGTAAGGGGACTTACACAAGCTTAAGAGGAGTATTAGGAATTTTTTAACACTTTTAAAACAACCTATTTGAATTATATTTTCTTAAACATACACATGACTAAATAATAGATTGTAATCAAAATAGTAAGTTAAGTTTAGAACCTAAAATGATTTTTTTATTCAGTATTGATAAAATGTAAATGCATTATATTATTTTTACTATCCTATCAATATATTTATCGTTAGTCCTAAGTGATAATTGCAGAACACATGACATGAGGTAAGAATGTATGACAATAACGTGAGTAATCTCTGCTTTCCTGCTGTCATCCCACTATCACCTGTTTCATAAGGAGTGATTGACATATTTGGGATGGATTTGGTTACTAAATTTAGGCCATAATTTATTCTTTAATTTTCAATAGATCTAAAAGCTACAATATATACTTTCACTTAGTCATTTACCAAATAAATATTTCTGCAAATTATCATGTTTGAATACCACTGGCAGGGTTAGCTCAGTAGCATTGAGATTGAATTACAAATCATCTTTGACCTTGAAATCCCCAATTTCCTTTGAATCCAATTTAAGTGTGCATTGGGCCATGCTCTTCTGTTGGGTTTTACGATCCTTTGTATATTCAAATGCAGGTTCATTCAAATTTATTTATAATTTCCCAAAATTTTGTCTTTAAATGAGTTTAAAATTTCATATAACCCAAATAGATAGTACCTTCCTATTTTTATACATCTAAATTAAATTTTACTTTAGGTTGTGATTTGATCCACATTTATTATTTTATATTTCTCTGCAGTTAACGGTCTATGTATTTGTACATGTTACACTTAGATGCCTAGAAACTCTCATGTCATGTAGACACGCATAGCTCAAAACTGTATATAAAGTTTTAAAACAGCATGTGTTTTACTTACTCTTCAATACTATCTTCCAAAACTAAATATAGCATATGAGCCCCAGACCATTTACTTTGGTCTCTACGGGCTCGAGGGTCAGGTCAATCAAGGGACAACAGGACCAACTGCCAACAAACAACAATACAATTAGATTGGCACCATCGCATGCTTCAAGAGGAGCTTAAATCCTGCAAATTATTCAAAAATATTTAGTTTTGTTTACCAAAAATTGTGGACAGAGTGTCTATTCGGTTAGGTTAAATACATAATGACAGCTTCAACATCTTTGTCTTAAATGAATTGTTTTTACATGTACTCATATCAATAGAAAGTATTGTGATCATGAAAAAAAATTGATCTCTAGATTATGACGAATCTTAATGCTATATGTAACCCGCTTCTATGACTGCTTGGTCTAACCCGCTACTCTTGCAGTAAACTAGATTGACAATAACGGGGAGATTGAGGTTCGAATCTCAGTCGAGTGTACTGAGGGTTGTTTTTTCGAACTGGTTTTCCACTCCATGCAAATGTGGGTACACTTCCTATGAATATAACCTTCCTAATCCCTAAAACCATTAGCATAATTAGTACATAGGTGTGTAGCCCGAAGGTGTAGTAAAACGCGGTGCTTAAAAAAAAGGGGGTGAATTATGTGAACACAAACAAAAAAAAAAGAGTAGATTTTACAATTCTGTCTGTCCCCATGTTTGTTTGGCTGTCATTCTATCACTGGCCGCGGTTCCAAAACAGTTTGATGAATTTTGTTCATACTTGATGTTTAGATTTTATAAGGCTAAACCACAAGGTTTTTTTTTTACCCTTGCTCTTCAATTAAGAGTAGTTTATTTATTGATGAGTTATTTTTTTTAACTTACAAATATTTAGAAAATGGCTCTACTGATTTTGCTTAAAATGCATATGTAGGATTTGATTGACATGACAAGTAGCACTATAATGTTCAAAATGTATATATGAAAATTGTGTGGTATGACAATAAAAATGTAGGCTATAATGATTTATGGGGTGAAAACTCATCTATGGGCACTGAAGACATATTTTCAAAAACTTGAAATATTATACAAATAACTTCACCGATTTGGTTCCAAATGGGTATCCTGGGAATGTTTGACAGACATGACAATTAGCACTGTATATTTATTTTTGGGGTAGAAACTCATTCATGGGTAGCTTACTGACGACTGATTTTTCAAAAACTTGAAATATTTACAAAATAATGGCTCTAACATTTTTGTTCTAAATTGGTATCTTGGGAGTGTTTAACATAAAAAATAATAGCACATACTTGTTTTTGGGGTAAACATTAATTCATAATGATGACTAGAAATATCTTTTCCTAAAATTTTTATCTGGGAAGCATCTGACATGAACATGACATGTTTGGGGGGAAATTCGGCTTTTGATGGCTTACGATGGCTTTTTTAAATTTGAATATTTTAAAAGATGGCTTAAGCGATTTGGTTCAAAATTGTTATTGAGGGACAGTTATTTATATTTTCATTAATAATGTATATTTATCACAAATAAATTAAAGGTTAGTATGATAATGTATAGAAAATATGAATTTTTTGGAAATTGATCTTGAAAATTGAATTAAAAATGGGAATCTGGAAATAGTTTTTCATGATAAATAAGAATACCTTTTTATTTTTACAAATAACGAATAATTTTAAGGTTGTTAACAAATAAATTTATTTTTGAAAATTTAAATGTTGTTAAATATATTTGAACAATTTGGTTTAGAATTTATATATAAAGAGTTATTATTGTATTAACAAGATGATATGTTTGTTTTTATGAGGAAAACATACTTAAGGGTGCTTAATCAATTTTTTAAACTATCTTCTAAGCCATAATACACAATATGAGAAAGTTTGTACAATTATGTCATAGCATTTATTTTATACAATTATTTGAACGTTTTATTGTCTTTTCCCCTAACTATTTTAGTGGCTCAATGGTGAAAAACAAATATAATTTCATATTTTATAATATTTTTCCAACTCTAGAAAATAAGCTCCCTCTACAATTTGTATAGTTTTAATTTCATATATTTGGCATTTGTATCTATTTTCATGAACATGTTATGTACAAAAGTAGAGTACTGCACACATAGTTTTTAATTAAATATTTTAACAGTTTTTTAATAACAATATGATTTTTAAAAACGAAGAGGCTCATTCCCTTGGGATTGAAATGTTTGGTTTATGGTGTACTTAATAGAAGAAACTTAGGTTAAACATAATAGATTAGTAATAAATAATCAATCACCAACCAGGAGAAAATTTCATCAAATTAGCTTAGGTTTGGTCAATAAACTATTTCAATTACATACTGAGTAAGTTGAGATGGTCTTACAGAAAGGTTTAGAAATATATCTATATGCATAATAAAACTAATCTGTTAAGTTTGGTTGGTTGCTTGGTAATAAGATTATTTTCAATTCTGGAATATTACATGTTGAAAAATATTGGTTGCTTGATGCATTAAAAGATGAAAACATTATTTCCTGTATCCCTGCTCTAGTGGTTGACTCTCAGCCGGCAGTATTTTTGCACTGTGTACTACAGTTACAAAGCAAAGCTTTTATTATTGTTTGGGTGGGGCCTTTGTTCACTCTCCCTAACTATTCATTGACCTGAAACAAACACCACAACATAATTATGTTATACTTTTATGAGAGAACCTTGATTTCGTAATGGTTAGAGATATACATATTGCATATTCTATATAATATATAGTATGTTGACAAACTTTAACGCTGATTTTTGGTTGTGTTTGTTTTGTTACAGGAAGTTGGTAGTATAATTGGCAAGAAAGGTGAAATTGTGAAGCGGTTTCGTGAAGAGGTGAGAGTTCTACTTATTTGTTCAAATCCTTATTTTGGATTCCTGACCCCATTTTCTTAATATTCCACTGAATTAATTAATGAAGCTATGTTTTAGCAAGCGTGTATCATGTTTTGTTGAATGTTAGCTACAATTTAAAATTATGAATATATTTAACTATAATTTTAAGCTCATTGAATCTAAGGACTGACTATCTTTCCATTGCAAGATGAATTGATCAACAAGTGAAAATGATTTTCACTGTACATAAAACTGAACATTTTAATATATTGATATTTAACCAAGAACCTAGAGAACTAGGTAATGTCACATAAAATACTGCAAAATATGTAAGTTTAACAATAAACTGCAAACTTTAAATGGTAGCCCAGGCCTTTGCTTTTAAGAAAAAGCAAACTGAAGGAATATACATGTTTCTTCTTGAATATTAGGTTTATGTGATATGTGCATACCTTTTCCCATCAATGTCACATAGTTATTTCACAATTCTCGATTTTATGAAGAGTGAAATTTCATTTCTTTCTACTTCTCTCTTAAGAGTTTGGAAAACCCAGAGAATTTAGTACTAAACAAATAGTGGCAACCCTGTTGACAAAATTTAGGTGACCAACATTGTGCTAGAATTTGAATCCAAAGTTATAGTTCTGATTCCTGACTATCCGTTGGGGAGGTTTTCCTCCATGTATTATATTTTTCTATCTCCTATAAGTGAATGCAATTGAATTTCAATTAAATCCACCCTCATTAATTTCTATAAAATGCACTCTTCTAATTATATCTTGTTACAATGTGATTCACTAATAGCCGACACTATCAACAATTACCTAAAAAATAATTTGGAAATGTATTTCTGCACAAGATATCTGTACATTATCTGTAGGAGAAAATTAACACTTATTACTGTATGGCTAGTTCATTTTTTGATGCAGGCAATTATTTCCTTTCTTGGCAAAAAAGTGAGACTATTTCATTCAATCCTGAAAAAATAATCTATAATATTAAAGAAAAACCTCCAGCTAAATGTTTAGTATTGATTTAATTCATTTGTTGATTTCTTATTTGCTTTAAACATTCAATTGAATGCAGAGAAAATTGGCATAATAATTTATTTTACTATTTTTAATTTTCCAAGGCATGCAATTTACACTATGAATAACCACATGTAACAAAGTTATTTCAGCGAACTAAATATGAGTTCCAGCATCTAACTGATTTAAAGGTCCCAATTTGATTCTGGACAAACCTGAAAATTGTAAAACCTTGAAATATTGGTTTATTACCTTCCACTAGGGTGTATATTAATGGTTAGGCTGATGTATATCTATTAAAAAGTTCTACTCTAAACTAACTCACTAAAAGACAACACTCTAGTGACTATTTTATTATTAGCCATGAACATCTTGTAACTGGCTTGTTGTTTGTAACATAAAGTTAAGTAAACTTGTTCATCAAAGCTAGATACAATACTTTCAAGCAGTGTTTCATAGATTTGTTGTAACTGTGACTTTCTGTTGTGTATCTGTTGTAATGGTACTGTTTTGGACCCCTCTCATTTATTTAAAAAGTCATGGATGGAGTGTATTTTTCTTTAAAGAACTGTATGTAAAGTTTCATTTTAATACTTCATCCATGGATGATCAGGCGTTTTCAGAAGTAATTTCAATATAATACATTTTAAAACTTTCTTTCTTTTAAAAAAAACTCCCTTAGTCTTATTTGAAAATCGGGTGATGTGCTGGCTGCCTTTACCCAATAGGAAGCTAGCCTTCACAACATGAGGTTGCCAGGAGTTCCCCTATTAGTTGGTTTTAACACTGTTGACAAGAGAGGTCCAAGAAGCAAGGGGTAGGCCATATATAAGCAGCTTGTGCGTATAGTAATCCACAGAAACATAGTAATATCACACCAAAACATAGTAATATCACACCAAAACATAGTAATATCACAAAGAAAAGAGAAAATATCAGTCTGTAACAGCACTAGCTCTGGCTCTTTACGTCAGTTCATAAATAAACAAAATTTTTATCATTTAATGTTAAACTTAAAGTTCTAAAAGTAAAATTAATAAAATAAATTGTGCACAATATTAACTTTCTACTAATTTAAATAAATGACCAAAATGTAATCTAACATTAAGAAATATACAAATAAAATCAGATCGTCATAGCGGTGTGATACCAAGTGTGTAGTAAGGCATGAATGCGTTGTCGTCATCATCATCATCATCATAATCATAAAAACCGAAATCGATATAATTGCTGCCCAACCGTGGGGCGTACACCATAAAACCTGGTATCGTTATAGTGTGTTGCAAGTTGAATCCAAATATAAATACCAATTTCTTAATACTACCTATTTTTTAATCACATTGAACTATATTTAATATGATAGATTAAATAACCAAGCTTTTATTGTTTTTAACTAACCACATCTAGATATCATATTTGTTGAATTGAAAAGTGACACCTGGACATGAGAATCGAACCCGAGACCTTTGTCTTAGTATGCCAATGCTCTTACCACTGAGCAAGCAAGGAGAAGTCCCATGTCCAAGGTCATACAACAACTATGTGCAAGGCTATACTCTCTATCCTTTAAATATGCAGTGTAAGGTTAGACCAACCACTATTATAACCAGGGCTCGGATTTTGATGACCTTAAAATTGCCAAAAAATAAGATAAAAAAATTTGATTGAGATTCCATAATATGATGTATTTATTGAAAGGGTTAGGATTTACACTATATACATAAGCAAAAATATCTCTTCTAGTCTGTCCATTTCCAGTTTTTCCTCGGTTTGGACTCGTCTGGAATAGAATGACCTGTATACAGTCCCAAGAAATCCTTTAGTTTAACATTGGAATGTTCGCAGATACCAGAACATCACACAAATCTTTATAAAATGTTAAAAGATTTTTCTTAATTCGGGAATGCATTTTGTGCAAGTAATAATTGAGAGGTTTTCTTTTTATCAATATTCTGGATACCACGGACATGTTTGTTGCGATTGATATGCTGTTGAATGATTAAATCTTTTATCTGATGCCAGCCACTTTCACTTAACATATTTTACAGAAAAGTATTTCACTCTCTGTAGAAAAAATATCCTCTTCGAATTCAGTAATAATTTTCCTCAAATGATTCATCAAATAAATATAACGTGCACTTTATAAATGAAAACTATGCATTTAAAATCTTTTGACAGCAAAAATCATGTGTTCTACTTAACATTGGAATACAAATACCTGCTTTAAAAGCGACAGCTCCCCATTCCCCTGCAGCCCTTTCCAGACATGGTAGAGTGACTCACCAGGAATGTAAAGACGGAACAAAGTTCATTTTAACTTTAAAAATTGCTCTTCCCTCCCCCTGCAATCCTTTCCAACTTAGGTGTAGTGAAGGTCTCACCTGGAATGTGGATTTTATAAGCAAGGTAAAGGGGCACAAAGTTCCTTTGGACTCTTACATTATCTTCTTCAGTCAACATGTGTGTGGTAAAATATATGATGTTTGAATAGTCATGTTTTATCAAAGCATCGATAATTCATATAGGCCTATATAAACTTTTTAAAGTCATTTTCAAACAATTTTAAATTTTATTTCCAAAAAATGCTTAAAAATGATCTACTAAACAAAAAAAAGCACAAAAATGGCAAAAAAATGACCTATAAAATATACATTTCTGCAACCAGGGGATGATGAACAGAGTTTATGTACATATGAGCATTGTCTCTGATGGACGAAAAAAAAGATGCCATGTCATCAAAATCCGGGCCCTGATTATAACAATGAAATGTAAGGCTATAATCATTATCCTATAACAATGATATGCGAGGCTATCCTCACTATCCAACAACAATGATATGCAAGGCTATTATCATTTGGTACCTTTCAACAATGATATGCGAGGCTATTCTTCACTATCCAACAACAATGATATGCAAAGTTATACTAACTATCCCACAGCAATGATATGCAAGGCCATTATCACTACGGTACCTTTCAACAATGATATTAAAGCAATACTTACTATTCTACAACAATGATATGCAAGGCTATACACATTATTCTACAAAAATGATCTTTAATGTTAGACATACCACTATATAACAATGATGTGCAAGGCTATACTAATTATCCAACAACAATGCAGTATAAGGTTAAACGTACCACTATACAACAATGATATGCAAGGCTATACTCACTATTCTACAACAATTTTGTCCAAGGTTAAAAAAATAATTTACAATCGTGTTTAAAATGTTAAAAATACATCACTTACAATCATGCTTTACAAGGTTAAGGCTAACTGACATATAAAAATGGTGTGGAAGACTAGTTTACTTACCACTCAACAAATTGCTACTGGATGTTTTTTACCTTGATATAAAACATAATTTTACAAGTTTGAACTTATTTCCATACATCATTGATGTGCCTAACTTAATTCACTACTATTCATAATTATTTTACAATCCTGGACAAACATTACACATTGTTTTCTAGAGACGTGATCTTTACTATTTAACAATCCTGTTCTCAAAAAGCTATATTAATTTGCTACACTCATGTGCACTTTTTTCCAAGCATCACTTCTTTGAAAGGCTAGAGATATTCAGCTTTATATTAAAATTTCCCCCGGGGATTGAATCTGCCATAAAATTAGTTTTGCACAACTTAATTCCCTGCCATCAACAATGATTTTAATTTATGAAACAATTTCATGCAAGTCTAGATTTGTAATATTTGTTGAGGCTAAACACCTTTCTTAAAACAATGGGCAAGACAAGCCCCAAAATGGTTGTACTCAATTATAAACTTTTTGCCATATACCAATATTGTCATCCTGACACACAACAATATAATGAGGTCAAGACACCCTTTTATTAAACAATTTCACACAAATCTGAATCCTGGCCTTGTCCTCAATTCTGTACCCTCGGTAGTTGTTTCACTTGATAGTAGGTAGCATTTTATCAGACTTTGAGAGCTACAACTATTTTGTGTCATGATAACAAGTCAGGACAACACTTTTTCTCCTTTTCCCTGTACAACTTTATTTTAAACCATTCCCTGGCGCGGGCGTTGAACGCCTTTGTTTTCCCGAACGTTCCCTGGTGCGGGGGCGAATAAGTTATTGTAACGCCATCTATCAATGCACCACTACACTTTTAGCCATTCTGAATACTTCATATTGAAGCTAATAGATGGGGTTACCAGTTTGTTGATATACTATAGCCATGAATACAGCAGTAAATGATAAAATAGGTGAGTAGTGAAAATATGTGTCGGATTAGAGCTTATGGGCTAAATGCTTAGTATTTCATATTCATAAAATAAATAAACCTATTTAAACTCTTTGACATATCATAAAAAATTTTTTTAAATAGATCCAGACACTGAATCAAACTCTGCGTGTTGTTTTGAGAACTCAAGCCTTGGAGCCACACATATTAGTATTTGCTTAGGTTAATCCATGTATTGAAACTAAGGAAAACCTACAAGTTTTTCAAATAAAACTAAAATGTTTACAATAAGTGAAATGATCCTTATAAAATAAAATCCTAGTATCTCCTTTTATTTATTTTCCTAAATTGATCCATTTTATTGAATATTTTATCTACTTATTCTTACTTCCATTTTTTTCTACATTGTGTTAAGTTATGGAATACCCTTCACTCTGACTGACAAAATATATGAAAATTTAAATTTGCCCATCCATCAAAAATAAAACAATACTAAGACAGTAGATGAATAGAAGAGCGCACACTACAAAGCAGGGCAGCACATTCACAACTCTTCAAGCTTCCTGTCTGGCTATGTCTGCTCCCCACCTGTTAAGTGACTCAGGTCTGGCTATTATTCATTGTAATCCTGTAGATTATGGATTTACTAAATAAATATTCATTGAAGATGTTCTTATTGGAAAAGATAATTGTGCTTTTGTTTATTTGTCAAATCTCTTACTTTATAAAGACCAAAGAAGAAACAATTTGAATAAATTATATTATACAGGTATCTACTTTTATCACTAATTTATGATTTGAAGTAATAAACTTTGTTGTTTATAAAACTAATCATTCATGTTGTCTTTTAATTTAACACAAATGGAAATGGGGTTGGTTTACAATACCTTTGTAGTAGACCTAACAAGGCTACAAAGGCTTTGAAGTGTAAAAATCAACTGGAATGTCTCATATCATCATTTAGATTTACACATCGCACACACAACAGAAGTGGACAGTTCAGAGCCTGTATATATGCATTGCATTCTTTATAGAAAAAAAAACCCATCAAAATGTATCGCATTAAGAAGAGAAAACATTACTTCTGACAGCACTAATGGATGAAGATGAGCCGCAAGCTAGCTAATTTATTTTATCAACCACAGGAGAAAGCTTAGTGATTGTGAAATATCTATTTATTTTAATCAAATTTAACACCACTTAATATCAGAATTTCAATAAGGGTTTCAGTTGTAATACTCACTGTGGATTCTGGAAACATGACACAGGAAGTGGTCACTCTTAACATACAGCTTTTGATGACCGCCGCGGAGTAGAACGCAGCACTTCCCACATGTGTTGTCCGGCTGTATCCTGCAGGTCTGAACAAGCCCATCGGATATGTTACACCTAACAACAACCACGAAGGTTTGTAGAAACCTTTAATATGTTGGATAATATCATTGACAAATCAAATAAAGCGCAGCAATATTAAATGAGAACATACCCGACAATGAGTCAACCAACAATCACATCAACATTTTAAGTGGAGTTCAAGAAACAATGGTTAAATCTGATATTACATTCTCCTTTATTAATTATAAAATAGTAAGATTTGTTTCCCAAACCACAACACAACACAAGAAAATGAAATTTGAAGGAAATATTTAAAAAGAACGTTGATATTTTGCAGCATTATTTAAAGTTTAAACAAACAAGAAGAAAGAGCAAAAGAGAGGGCAGTTGCAAAAAGGAAATAGCGAACCAAATCTATCCAAATCTATCTTTACGTACTTTCATTTTCTTAGGAGTAGACATTTGGATCATCTTTTAGAAAATAAAAACGTATAATGGTGCTCAAAGTTTATACAAATATAATATATTGTTAGTGTTATTTTATAGTTATTGCTAATATCTATCAAGAGTGACGTCTGCTGATCACATGTCTTGACTTGAGTACATGAAAGTAGACTAAACTTTCCTAGCTGTCAGATATGTCCATTTGTAAGAAAACGGGTGTGTCAAAAAGGATGCCACCAGAACTTTGTATAGCAAGGAAGAACAGTTTTTAAATCAGTCTTGAACTTGCAAACAGCCTATAAATGCAATCACCTCATTATTATCTTATGCTCACTGTCAATTATTAAACACTAGTGAATACATATTTTGCTATTTTATAAACTCACATTAATGTAATTTTTTCTTAAAATTTCAACACTATTTTACTTTTGATGATGTTGTGCACATCCTGAAAATGTTGCCTATTCACTCTGAATTATAAATCTGTTTTTATGAAAATTCTAATTTAAGGAAACATCACCATTAGTATTTATTTTTTCTACAGAATGACAATGCCTTTTGTTAATTTACTTTGCAGAGCAACAATTGATAATTTTGAGCTTGGGTCTATATACTACGAGCTCATCATCATATATAAAATAAATGTGTGTTTCATATTGTCACATCTTCCTCATAATGCACTGTGCTGCTCTGTGTCTCAAAGTACCTAGCCTAATATTGGTAATATGTCAACAATATCATCATCACCATCATCTGTTTCTAACCTGTGGACGAGTCAGTTTAGTAAAATGTCTCATCTTCCTCTATTCTTCCACCATTATTACTCCTTTGATTTCTTCCATTCTTCTCCTCTTACTTGCACACTTTCTGTTATCTGCTCCTCTCATCTCTTTCTTGGCCTCCCTTGCAGTTTTTACCTACACACTTCATTTCTGTGATTTTCTAGAATCTAAATGAGAGAAATGAATGGTTAATTTCAAAATTCCTCTTTAGGGGAGCTACATTAATAATGAACTAGATTACTAGAAATATTTGTTTCAAGAAAATCACTATAGCTTTCATCATGTGTTGTTGACTAACTAAAACATTACAAGTAATAAATCCTTAAACTAGATTATATCTTAGTTTATTTGTATTTTAAACCTGTTTTTTTCTCTCTTTCTTATATAGTCTGGGGCAAAAATTAACATTTCTGATGGTTCCTGCCCCGAGAGAATTGTTACTGTCACAGGACCAACTAATTCTATTTTCAAAGCATTCACACTTATCTGCAAGAAGTTTGAAGAGGTAAGTTTGAAAACACAACATATGTCTATTTCTTAGTTAGTTATACATTTATTGAGTTTTGTCTTTTAATTTTTACAACTAACCACCAAATCCGGCAATTTAATTTTTAAAATCATACTGTTTGAGTGTTTTGTCACCAGTAATGTAACATACATTCTCACGAAACAGGCAAAATTTAATTAAAAAAATCATGGTATATAAATGTTAAAATTTATTTTTATTAATTACTTTAAAAATATTATAAACATACTAGCAATACACACTTTTTTTTGTCAATGGGTCTAAAAAAAAGTTCACTCTAACATCACTTTTCTGCCAGGACAATGATGCTGGTAAAATATATATTTATATAGAGAGAGTAATTGTGTGTGAGTGAGAGAATGAGAAAGAGAAAGGCCTATAGTGTAGCATGTTATAATAAATAATAATAATATTTTACTTGTCATATTGCCACTATACAGGCCTTGGTTGGCCAAGGCACTGATGACATTTTATTATTATTAGCACCGCGTCTTACTACCTGTTCAGGTTGTACGCACTTACGCTAATGTGCAATGGTAGAGTGATTGTGAGATGAAATGGAGGACCTACAGTTTAACGTGGAATCCGAACCACAGTGGAGGCCTGGTATTCCTCACATTCACAAGACTTACACACTTAATAGAAGCTTCCCCTCAAAAGTTTTGAGGTTAAGATTTTCATATCACTAATGTAATAATATATCACACAATAACACAATTGTCATCTCTGCAAAGTTTGTGTTACTTCTTACCTTTTGTTGGTCTGTTAAACATCTGTCAATTATTAATTAAATACAGTAGAACCTTGATTATCTGACCTCTGACCTCGTCATATCCAACCGTCCCCCTCCTGTGCTTGCCTGTACTTGTTTGTTAGTTGCTGCACTGTCAGTCAGCGGCTCACATTTGTCTTATACTTTGACTTAGCAGCCAAGGCTAGAATGTCGGCTTTAAAACAGAAACAAATTACATACTTTTTTCAGCAGCAATAAATCTATGTTTTCAGATTAAATATTTTGTTTTGTGTTGCTCTAGTTAAATTGTAGATTGTATGTAAATACTTTTTTTAGCAAACCATAATATTTCATATTTTTGCTTGATTTTCATGTTTTGTTAAAGTAATTTTGCTCCTCTTAACCCGACCTTTTTTGTGTTCTGACCATGTCCCAGTCAGTGGGTGACGGACAATCGAGGCTCTACTGTACACTGTTTTACACAATGTCAATGCGTGTGTTATTTGTTTCATGGTCTATTCACCCTCATATGATAGAGCTAATTTTAACACTTATGACAAAAAAAATAATTTTATCTGACCTTTTATCATCTACAGGGTCCAGGATACTGACAGTTTAAAAACATAGATAGTTAAAACCAATATTTCAATTATGATGTATTATGAAATAGCTGGGTTGAAAAAACTGAGTGCATACATATTTACTAGTATCAGAAAGACAGGACTTAAACAACTGACACAATTGTTGACATGTGCTGCCATCTCTTATTGAACCATCAAATGAAACTCCAGGACAATGATTATTATTTTGGGGACAGCTGGTTATGATTTTTTCATTCATGTTATTCAATAAATAAATAAATTATAAATAAGAATTTTGTTTCTTTTATTCTTTTTATTCTAACGCAAGCCAAATTAATAAACAGAGAATGATATTGGCCTATTTCCTAAAAATGGCCCACTAAACAGCTTACACAGGCCTTTTTTTAAACATTTTTAAACTACATTTTATAATATCCACTTCTCAAAATGTACCCTAGGTATTCTAACATGTTGAAATATTGTCACTCTAAGAAACATTTTCTTATTTAGTAAATCATCTTTTTTTTAATCAGGAATTTTACATCACAGTTTACTCTTACTCTCACTAAGTTATATGGACCAAAACTTAATTTTAAAACTCCTGAAACAATTTAATTTACTTTCATAAATTATACATAGATAGGCCTATGTGTGGTGAGAACATGGTTTGTGTGAATGTTCACGTGCATGTGCAGAAGAGCTCCTCAAACATATAAGTATATTAATCTAGTCTCTCTATAAAGTGCTCATGAGTGAAACCCATAATATTTGGAGTGAATGTTCTCATTTCCAAACACAACCTCCCTTTCAGTTCAATAATCGATTTATTTGCAGCTATAATGCTAACCTTGTACTAATTCTGGTGCAGCAGCTCATCCCATGACCTGGTATCAACCCTGTATATCAGAGGTGGGCAACATAGCTTTCAATGTAAAGCTTGAGGAATTAGGTTGCTCAATCAAACATTTAAAACAACACTACTCAGTTAAAACTACCACAGAAACAAATGACGAAAATTGTTCAGATTGAAAATATAAAACAATTTATTGCTAAATTTTACAATCCTTTTATCTGACAAGTTGCATACACATTAGCTTGATATCTGAACTCAATGAACTTATGGATGCTCTCAATTATAGCCTGCATACACCGCCAGGAAAAAGTTTATTTCTCTATGAGAGTTTGCAAACTCAAATTCGCCACACTCCTCTGGCCAATTCGCCACTTGTGGCGATTGGCGACAGGGTTGCCCACCCTGGCTCTACATGAACCTTTGGCTCTAATGCTGCCCAAATATGGTGAAATTGTTAAATTGTATGAAATAACATTCATTTAGCAATGGGTAAATGTGCTTAAGTGGTCCTTCCTACATTGAGCCTGTTAGAGAGAAAATTGTAAACATACAAAAATCTTCCAACATCTCATATCATAACTTTTACTAAATTAAAAATACCAAAGTTTTTCAAATTTGTTCATCATCATCATCATCGTCATGAACAGCTTCCAGCCACTGGCTCCACTTTTGCCCAGTCCTTTCCTCTTTCCTCCACACTCCTCCTTACTCCCTTCAACCATCTGCCCCTTGTTATTCCTCTCGGCTCGGTGTATTCTAAGCACTAATTTGAAATAAAAAAGTACTCTTGTTTGATATGGATGTAAATATTAATTTAAGAAATAAGCATTCTTCTTACAAATCACTTTCTTTAATTATATCTATATTTTCTCAGACAAAAACAAAAAATATATCTTATTGGACCATTTGGGCGCCCCCCTGAATCTCTTATGTATGCGGTTGCACGCGTCGCACACACCTTAGACTCGCCCTGCTCACATGACTGTACCACCCTAGTCGTGTACTGGTTCCTCCTTAATTATTCCTCCCACTCTTTCATTTCTCATTATATCCATTCTTGTCACTCCTTTGGTTCTTCTCAAAACTTTCATTTCACAATGAAACCAAGAAAATATTATTTTATAAAATATACATTTTTATAACAAGGAGATCATTAACAAAGCTTATTATACTTTTAAGCACTTTATGTGGTGGGGCAGGGGCAGGGGGAGTCATCAAATCCTGTTCCTGATAATAAATGATTTTTGAAAATGGAAAACTCTTATACAAGAAAGTAAAAACATTTAGTTCTGTTAATATTTAAAAAAAAATTCTCCTTTGGATTGAAGTAGCTTATACAATACATCTTTTAAAACTGCATTCTATAACCTACAATCCCATATATCCTGTAAAATAACATTCCTACCTTACTAATGGATTACACTACGACCCTATATCATAGTGAAATCAATCAAGGTAACTGTTCCTTTCAAAATAAACAGAAGCTTTGAGAGAATGTTTTGACAATAAACAGGGTGTTAGACAAGGTTGTGTTATGTCCCCGTGGTTGTTTAATGTTTAAGAGGGATGTTTTTGAAGACGCGGTTGGTGATGGGAATGTGAGAGTGCTGCTATATTAATGGCTGAGAATGAAAGTTACTTTAAGAATGCATTAAATATTTTGAATGTGGTGACAGGAAGAATGGATCTTCATATAAATGTTTCCAAGACTACACTGATAGTTTTTGTTAAGGACTGATCAAGAAATGATTGTCAGCTTAATATGAATGAAGTATCGAAAGAGGCAAGGATGCCATTATATAAAAATGTTTTAACACCAACATTGTTTAATGTATGTGAAGCTTGGGTTTGTCACAAGAAATAAAAGAACAAGGTGAATGCATTTGTAATGAGATATCTAAGAAATGTATGTGGAAAAACTTGTGTGTACATAGTATATTGTTGTCTGGTAAACATGAAAAAGTCATTAAATATTATAAAAGAAGTTTGGTAGCCACCCTGTGAATGTTGTATTAATGAGGGGGAAAAACTCATACGCTAGTTATCTTTATTAAATAGGACTTTTGACTTTACTTTTTAATCATGGTTTTGTTGTGATACCATTCGAAACAATGCCTTACACGCAATTGTGGCTCTCCCTTAAACGCATATTACAGGTGTAGCCAGCATTGTCTTATTCTGAACTGCTTTAAAACATTTCATCATTTTCAAATTAGGTCTTTCTTTCATTTATCACTTATATGTTTGATATGTTTGAAATATTATAATCTTTATCACTGGTCATTTTATGTCACACTCAAAGATACCAACACCACACATTAACATTTGCTTACATATTAATACATAATAGTTTATACATGTCTGCCAATTGCAAACATAGAACAGCACTTGAAACCTATTGATGATTGTTCACGCTGTTTGATTTAGTCACAACTCACATTGGCTTTTTAAAAGGTTTGATAAAGTTCTACATTCCACACACAACACACTACCATTTTTAATTTGCTTTATTTTATGTTTTGTTTACTTATTTTTGTCTATTTTTCAGTCTTGCCTCATATTGCATTTAATGACAAGTGTTGTTTGAATCCCCAGTGGTGTTCCCAGTTCCAGGAGATGCAGGGTGCCCCCAACAACTCCGGCATCCCCCGCCCCCCTATCACCCTGCGTCTCATCGTGCCCGCCTCCCAGTGCGGCTCTCTCATAGGCAAGGGAGGCTCTAAAATCAAGGAGATCCGGGAGGTGACCGGTGCTTCCATCCAAGTGGCGTCTGAGATGCTGCCTAACTCTACAGAGCGTGCAGTCACCATCTCGGGGACTAGCGAGGCTATCACGCAGTGCATTTACCACATTTGCTGCGTCATGCTTGAGGTTAGTAAACTGTGACTTTAGGACTTTTCAGTTTTATAGTTCAATACTTTCATTTGATTTCAACATGAGTGGCAACCATTTTTATCCATCCTTTTCTATTGTCTACAAAGAGAAGGACTTTTCTATCTAGTGCACCAAATTATGCATCAAGAGCATGCAGAAAGTTTCTGAAAATCTTTAAATTCATTCACACTTTCGAGTTGGCCTAGTAGGCCAGAGGTAGCTTCTTTACATTTTTCAAGTACTTGGTTTTGCGGACTTTCCAATAACAACGGGCACTCGTTTGTCTGAGTGATCACTTTTTGTGTACAGTACTATCATCGGCTGCTCCTTCACAGTTTTTTCTTCATGACAGGTCTTTCCTTTCAATGCCAACATTTGGTTTGGCAAACATTTAAAAAAGAGACCCGTTTCATCTGCATTATAGATGTCCCGAGCATCATACCCCTCCAGCAACTTATAAAGCCTCTCAAATTAGAGGTTTGTGGCGTTGATGTCCACAGCAGCATTCTCCCTGGTCAATTTATTAAATACCAGGCCACAGCATTGCTTGAAGCAGGAGATCCGCAATCTCAACCTCATGAGGGATTTCTCCCACAGAATGCTCCCATCCACAAGAATGCCTGATGCTCTGGTCTGCTGGTACCAGATAAAGGACACTTTCCAGCTTTCTGTAGATCAATACCTTGCCTGTCTACCTCTTCTTTGCTGATTTACCACACTTGTCAAACTTCTCTCTGATCTTTTTCTTCACCATAATCGTATTTAGGGTTGATGGTGACAGGCCTCTTCTCTAAGGGTTTTTTCTCCAACTATTCTATGATGCACGTTCTCCTTAAGTCCGATCTTGTTTCACAGGAAGCGCTATACGGGTAAATGTTTTTATTAAAAGATAACAATGACTCTAATAATAATAAAAAAAAACATTTGAGGATCAAACACATGTGATGAACTGCATACTCAACTAGACGAAAGCACAAAAGGGAATTAAAAACTTGTGGCTACAGATATTAATTGTTTTAAACTAAATAGCATTGTTAAGTTTTTTCTTTTAAAACAATGATTGTTTATGTATTAAGTTTTAGATGATAAGTAATAAATTTGAGTGGAAGAGTGTGAGAAAACTACAGATATACAGTTCTTGGCTACCTTTCCTTACAAAACCAATTAAAATAGTAACAAGTACCAGTTTAATTTTAGACTCTTTTATTCCTTTTTTACTTTGTAGTAAGTAAAACTTATAATATAATTTATGCTCTAATTTGGTTTGTTGTAAAATTTATGTTTTGCTAAGAATAATACTATTTTATTATGAATTATAAACTTGTAATTAGTCGAGTGGCCAAAATTTACTCGTCATATTAATTTAATGAAACTTATCAAGATTAAAATAATTTTGTTTACGATTTTCAGAATAAATCACAAGCAGTTGTGTTGTATTTAGTTTGTGTCAATGTGTAACCAATCAACTTAGTTTGTTTTGTTCTGTTTGTTTCAGTCCCCTCCTAAAGGTGCCACGATCCCTTATCGCCCTAAACCCCAAGTTGCCGGCCCTGTGATCCTAGCTGGCGGACAGGCTTACACTATCCAGGGTAATTATGCCGTGCCAGCCCATGCCGACGTAAGTACTATGCCCATGTTCCCTGGTTTGGCATCTATTGCCGGACACCCCCCGTTGGGCCTGCCCCCCTCCCCGCTCCTGCATACCGGGCTAGCAGACCCACTGCTGAAGAACGGACACTTGCAGGCTGCTCTGCCGCCAGCCCACTTGGCCGCCGACGTAAGTCTTTGGGTGCGCCACCAAATTCCCCCCTTTCTGACACACACACTTTCCAGCTATACTCTTTTTCTTTTCTTTTAGGGCTTGGTTATCTGTTTCTTTCATTCTCTTTTTTAAAGTGGCAATCATTATCCAGTTAAATACGAGCTGCGAATTACATATCGCCACATCCCACATCACTTATTTTAAATATATTATTTTAAAATAATTCTATCTTATAGAAATATTTTCTAAACTAAATATGATTTTAACATTTTTATTTTGAAGTTGTGTTTGGAGGAATCCCATTTTTATTTTGTCTTAAATTCAGAGGAATTTTTCTTCTGCGTGTCTTAACCCACTCGAGACAAAACTTTTGTTGAATATATGCATGAGTTCTATAACACCTTCAGTGGCCACATGGTCTAAGGTGCTACTTTTGTATTAGACTAGACTGCCAATGATGGGGAGATTGAGGTTTCAATCTTGGTTGGGTGTATTGAGGGTTGTTTTCCACTCTCCCTCCATGCACTTTCTAGAAATATAACCTTTCTCATCCCTAAAACCATTATTGAAATTAGTACATAAACGTATAACCCGAAAGGGTAGTTAGACGCGTTGCTTAAAAAAAGTTCTGTGACAACAGTCGTTCAAGTAATAGTTAACAATATGCTTGCCAGCCGCAAATTGGAGAAATAATATCTCAACACTATCAAATTATTTAGATTCATGTTTCATAGATATATTAAAATTCAGATTTGCATTTGAATTATAAAAAGTAGGGGTGGTCTGGCAGCAAATATTTTTACCAGGCAGGCATTACAAAATTACATTCGGACACGGGCAGATTCGGGCTGGAATTTCATTTTGCAAAAAAAAAAAAAATTCTTATTTTGTAATGTAGTAAATTCATGCTCAATAATGGGATGTTTTTTTTAAGTGCCTGTGAAGACTAGTAGTGTTACAATCTAGAACCTTGATTGAAACATAACACTTGTTGCATTTAGCATAGTCTTTACTTATTTTGGTGAAAAATTTCCAAATACAAGTTTTACTGGAATTCCCTTCACGATAAACATCACTAGGCCTATTTTGCGGATTCACGGTCGTTTCTGTAGAAACACTGCTACAGCTTGCCTGCAAGTTTAATTGAGGTATAGGCTCATGAACCATTTCTTCGTCGGACATATTAGCTTGTTTTCACTTACATTTGTGTAAGTGTAAAATAACACTATTAATAAAGTTCACAAACGAAATTATTTAACTAAAAGACAAATATTTAAAGTCTTAAACACGTGGAGCACAGTAAAAGTAATTTAAGAAATAAAGTTAAATTGAATGTTATTTATTTAGTATTTACTATTTATTAAATAGTGTTTATTTACTTTATAACACAATTTATAATTTATCAACAACATAAATGCAAATAAATATTAAAAAAATTGAAAGGCTACAGTATGCACAAAACTTGGAACATACATAAATTGAAAACGTGTTTACTTGAAGCAAAATAGCTGTTTGCTATTTAATGTTCATTTGAACATACTTTTCTATTTATATCCTAACAAATCTGGATAGTAATAATAAATTAAAGAAATGTAAAGAAAACTAATTTAATAAATTCTTATTTTGTAATGTAGTAAATTCATGCTCAATAATGGGATGTTTTTTTTAAGTGCCTGTGAAGACTAGTAGTGTTACAATCTAGAACCTTGATTGAAACATAACACTTGTTGCATTTAGCATAGTCTTTACTTATTTTGGTGAAAAATTTCCAAATACAAGTTTTACTGGAATTCCCTTCACGATAAACATCACTAGGCCTATTTTGCGGATTCACGGTCGTTTCTGTAGAAACACTGCTACAGCTTGCCTGCAAGTTTAATTGAGGTATAGGCTCATGAACCATTTCTTCGTCGGACATATTAGCTTGTTTTCACTTACATTTGTGTAAGTGTAAAATAACACTATTAATAAAGTTCACAAACGAAATTATTTAACTAAAAGACAAATATTTAAAGTCTTAAACACGTGGAGCACAGTAAAAGTAATTTAAGAAATAAAGTTAAATTGAATGTTATTTATTTAGTATTTACTATTTATTAAATAGTGTTTATTTACTTTATAACACAATTTATAATTTATCAACAACATAAATGCAAATAAATATTAAAAAAATTGAAAGGCTACAGTATGCACAAAACTTGGAACATACATAAATTGAAAACGTGTTTACTTGAAGCAAAATAGCTGTTTGCTATTTAATGTTCATTTGAACATACTTTTCTATTTATATCCTAACAAATCTGGATAGTAATAATAAATTAAAGAAATGTAAAGAAAACTAATTTAAATTAAGTTTTCGCAAACATAGCGCCTACAAATCTCAATGTGGAAATGTTGAATTTGTTATGTTGTTGGCATTGACAAAGAAAATTAAATTGTAGGAATCTTGAGTTCGCTATGTTGTAGACTTGTAACCTGTGAGAAACTTTACCATTGTTTTGTTTGAAATTTTTTTCAAAGTTTGAATTAGAGGCTAGTGCTAACATATTTACCAAGTTCTTGATATGCCCGATCAAAGTATGAGCATAAAAAATACTCGCCCGACAATCCGGGATTTTTAGATGTCCGAAATTTTGGGTGCCCGACCACCCCTAATAAAAAGGTTAATTCAACTCAGCTATAATTAAATGCATACAACCTGCAATTTCTTTAATCAACACCACTTGTATTTCATCCTTAAATATTTAAATCATGAAATGCTGTTGATAATGATTGCCACCAGAGGCTCACAGTAGACTGCAGTTGTCAGGGTTTTGGACAACACATTTACCACAATGTTGTGAGTCTTCGACCTTGAGATCTGAAGCTTTCACCTTCCTTTGCTTCCGTTAATTTAATGGCTTCTCTTTGGTTTTCTTCATTTTGTATGTTTTGTGATTATACCAAAAGATGGATGAATAATAAGTGGGTATAGTACAAATTAATTATGAATTCATGTTTCATTTGGAGTAATATTGATTCCAACGGTCACATTTCAATTGAACCCTCAGTTAACACGTGTGTTGTACATTAAGCTCAATAATTATGGTTAAAGGACAAGTCATTATAACCCAAAGTCCGCCATTTTTGTACTCGAGAAGAACATTTAAATAGCTTTTACAAATTCTTCAGCTTATAATTGATCAATGATAATGGATTTATAATTAAAGATTAAATATTTGGCTACTTAATCTTTTGTTAAAAATTATAAATATATAATCTCCTGCTCTCCATTGTTTGTTATAAGGGATACAATCTTATTTGATTTATTACCAACTGTTAAACACATTGGTAAACCTTGTTGATTATGCATGCTATTAGTTAATATTGAGCTCTCCATCTTTTAGTACCCTCCTCTCATTGCTGTAAGTGTACACTTAACATGGAAGAGATACCATTTTGTACTTTGTTTTGGTTCTAAGAAACAATTTTTATGTGTATGTTTGTTGCATCAGTGTACAATTAATATTATATTTTTTTCTGAATTCAATAAGTTTATCAAATACTATTTTATTATAAACCAAGTTAAAATTCCAACTTATTAACAAAGAATTAATATATGATTTTATCTTAAAAGTTTTAGTAAGAAAATAGTAAAGTAACTCAAAATTAATTTTTGTAATTTAATCTTTATTTAGCAATCACATCAATATTCATATAAGTATAAATAGTATTTTTTTTTTAATATTCTTGTGTTTCAATAATGTATACCAAAATTTCCCTAAGATATTTTAATCTATTTTAACTAAGTAAGACCTTTTGCTCTTCACATCTTGAGTATGCACTGAAAACATGTGTAATATTTGTGATCTAAGACTTTGTAGACATGAATCCATATAAACATGTCGCTTCATACAAACATTGGGGGTTAAAAACATTTATCAACTGCTTCAATAATTTCTGTTTTGCTTTTCCTGCATTCTTGATGAAAGATTTCTTCTGGCACTTTTTACAAAACGATATAAACATAATGACAAGTCCACCTCATGAAAAAATGCAGGGAATGGGAATTGATTCATAATTCAACTGTGCATGGCTTTTTAATAATATTTTGTCACACACCATCAACAGTGTTCTCATACAAATAAATCATTTTGAGAATTGTAATAGCAAACAAACGACTTGGTTTGGTGCGTGCACGTATTTGAGGAAGACGGGGAGTGATCAGTTGGACCCAACGGGGGGCATCCCCCAATACAGCCAAAACATTTTATTAATCAATTAGTTAAATAGTTGAGTAATAGTCATTTATAGTGTAAGTGTCCACACTTAAAAATGTGATTTAAAATATATTTTTACCTCAATAATCAGCTTATTATTTTTACCTGTTGCTAATTTCATTTTACCTAAATATTAATTACACTACTTTCATAATTAAGATAAGTTGGTTGTTCATAATAATTGTGTGTGATGTGTTAAGTGTGGCCTAATGCTGATTATTTTGATTTTTTCTCTAATAATTTCAATTACAAATCACAAATTAAAGTTTTTTTTTCTTATTTTCAATGTAAATTTTTTATAAATCTATTATATGCTATTTATTAAAGTGTCCTATTAAGGTACCATGGGATCCACTTGATATTTTATTTTGTTCTAATTTTGAGAAGCTGAAATAATCTTTCTAAACATGTAAAGGAATCTAGTTCTTTAAGGCCATTATGTGCTGTATTAATTTCTTGAAAAAGTTTAAAAGGAAATACAGTTAAATGTTTTAAGGCCCTGGACTAAATTACACTCACTCAGATAGAATAGGTGTTGACATTAGACTCTTTTGACTTTTTAAGTTTATTACACACACACACTGGCACTATTTTAATGAATCTAAAATGTTCATGACAGATTATGCCTTATAAATTAACATTGTGTGTAAAATATACTCTCAATACAATAATTACTAGCCAGGGGAGACTCCTTCACTTTTGGTGTGGTATTGGAATAGGTTTCAAAAAGTTAACAAAACAATTCACTTCAAGTTACAATCACATTTTCTTTGCATCTTTTAAAATATTCTGAAGCAAACTAGAAACATTGATAAGTAGAGTCTGTTCAGCTTAGAAATTGTTTTCTTAAAGGCCTTTTTCCCTACCAGAAATCTAATATATAGTAGGATATTGGTAGGAAAAAAGACCTTTCAGAGAGTAATTCCTACCGTGAATGGAGTATATTTTAGAACACATAAAACTTAAATGTTGAATTCAAGTATTTCTTGAACTTTTTAAAACATTTCTAGTGCTAGAGTTGTCTTGTGTTCAAAAAAGTAGTGTTTAATTCGGTCATTCACACCAAACCATTGTCAGGATGCTAGCACATCCCTATTCTTTAGTATAATTAGGTATCAAAATTTTGGCTCCAAACAAGACATTAATTGGAAGTGACCTGTTGGTTAGATTCCTATGACACTAGCTACCAAATTGCTCAAAATGTAGTTATATTAAAGAAACCAATGGCTCGGAAATATGTTAAAATAATGCAATGAAAGTGTTAAGGAAGGAAGCCAACCTGAAAGGAGAGCTAGAATAGGCCTTGATAGAAACAGATAAACTCCTCTCGTCATTCTTTTCATATCATTTTTAGACAAAGACAAAATTTGCAGTTAAAATCCGGGGAAAAAAAAACTTTTTCAAGGTGGTTTTCTGTCTTTATAAATCCTGTGTAGTTGGAAGTGATCAGAATATGAAGAAATGAAATTAGAAGTTTATTTGTGTCTATCAGGGTCTATCCAAACTATACTCTCTGGTTGACTTCCTTTCCTATCACATTAAATTACATTATTGTAGATTGTTCCCACACTGTTTTCATATTTATTTATCAGCATGGGTCACTTTTAACTTGCTCCTAAGATTCTATTCCGAAAGATGCTTTTTAGGTAAGCTATGTTTTATTTATGTATTACATGTAAGCCTCTAAACCATACAATTCACTAGAAAAAGGTAAGTATTATAAATAGTTATACTACATAATGTACTTATAATTATTTTCTAATGTGTGTATAGTGTTTTGATGAATTATAAAGTTTTAGCTTGAGAAGATGCACACATTCAGAGCCCAAACCTCAGCCCCCCCCCGTGAGTCATGCACACTAGTGTGCATTTAATATTTAATAGCACACATTTGTAGGTTTTGTTGATAGTTAATTAATGTGGCAAATAATAGCAATCAATCACTATATCTACCAAACAAATTAACAGTGGTGTATAGGTACAATTAAGTTTGTTCAGTAATTTCTCACAAATCTTAATTTGTGCAATCTCTTTATATTAAGGAACATTCTATCATTATTCAGGTCTGTTTTGAAAATATTTTTAGAAAGTAATGTAGTGTTTTTTTCATTTCTCAAGTTTGGTTCTCATATTGTCCCTGGATTATTTTATTCTTAATATAGGGATTTGTGAATACTCTTATGTTTTTAAAAGTTTTGACATGAATTGCTTAAATATTTGATTTGAATTTTAAAAATCAATTTGAATGTCAATATAAAAATATCATATGTTGCATCTCTTTCAAATATAGATACATAAACTTAAATACTTATGAAGGCATAGGAATACTACTGCCATTAGACAGTATCATGTTTCATGACCACCTCTCTTAACTCTAAAGTTCTTTTTATTATATTTAATATGTTCGCATTCCAAAGCAAAAATTAAAAAATATATAAAGGATATGTTTAATTGATATTAATTCCCAGCAACATGTCAATTTTTTTCACTAATGTTAAATAAGTATATACCATATTTATCTGATTCTAAGACAAGGTATTTCCCCAAGTTTGTAGCTTCGAAATCTAGGGCTTGTCTTAAAATCGCAGACTAAGGATTGAATTAGTCCTACATCAAAAGGTAAAATTTTACATCTTTATTTGATATAAATACAATAGTGCCTTTTATATAGAATTAATCCCTATTCATGGATTTTTCAACCTATTTTTTTAGGTTATCATAAAAAATAACTACCTAGTTGTGGCCCGATACGATACTCGAGACCTCGATACCTATAGTATCGACTGGTATCGCAACAAATAATTTTTTACCCGGATCACAGTTCAAAAATCATATGTTTAGGTTTTAGGTTGCCAACACTTGTAAAAGGTTTTATTATAAATGTTATGTTTTTTTTGATAACATGTTATATTTGACATTTAAAAAAACATAAAATTAAGTTTTACTACACCAGTTCGTTACTTTTAATTATTTCTTTTTACCTAATTCGAAACAATATTATAAACATAATTAAAAGTAATTATTTTCCATTTTAGAATGTTTTCTATGATGTGTAATTTAAAGAGTGCATGCATTAATACCTTTTAATACAGGCATTGTATTTACTTGGAAAAGAGAAAATACTTCTAATTTTTTATAAATGTATAATACATTATTTTATGATTATTTCATCGTATTTCGAAATATTTAATTGAATTAAATACTTTTATCCACTGCGTGGGTGCATCAGTGTAAAGAACTTGTTTCCGTCACGTTCAACCACATGGTTTAAATTCGTCGGTCACCCTTTGAAAGCTATGTTCATTAGATATTTTGTGAGAATGGTGCGAATAATCATATTTTTAAGTGGAATAAAATGATAAATAAGCTTTGTGCCCGACCTCAACTAAATATATAAATAATATTGGCCTAAATTACTGTGGTTAACCAACACATTCATACATTACCATACGTTTTCATTACAGTTTTCCAAAGTGAAAGATGTCCGCTCTTGGTGTAGAGATATATTAGTGATTAATTCTAGTAACTTTTTAAGCTGTCATCCAAGTAAATTAAGGTTGTGAATGTATTATATATAGAGTTGACTAGACAATTTTAGCTATGCCAAACTTTAGTTTTAGTTCTTGAAACTCTAAATTTTGAATAATATCAAGTAAATTATTATTTTTGATTAGATGTTCCTAGATCATCAGTTTCGAACTAAGAATAAAGATGCTTGTTTAATTATCACTAATTTTTTATGCTTGGCTGCCATGGTGGCTGACATTTACGGTAGTTCACAGCAGACGTGTTTATTGGTTAGATGTTTGTAACATGTGAAATATGTTTATCTTTTCCTTATAAAGCAACAGTTTGTTGTATATTTGTCCTTTGATTTCTTCCTATATATATATCTTTAATTTATATTATTTTATTTTCTGTATATCATTGTGAAAGTGAAAGTATCACGCTTTAGAAGCTAGCGTGTTAATGGTCAAGTCCAACGTTCATATTTAGGGGGAGTAGGGTATGTATTAGACTCGAATTTTCACTAACAATTATTATCATTTGTTATAATAAAAATTAAATTCTCATTGGTTTTATGAAACTTTTAAATTCCTTCTTTTGTAAAACCAATATTTGTGACAAAAAAAAGAAATTCCTTAGCAATTCTGCATCCCTAATTAGATTTTAAGTCAACATAGGTGTTTTGTTTTGTAAACAAAAAACAATTTGTTAGCATTACAAAATGAGTCTACTATAATTATTATTTTCTTAATTCATGATAAAATAAATACCACCTTTAAAAATCTATCAAGAACCACTGAAAAACTGGGAGGGGAGTGAGTCTTAGATTCTTGGTTGTCTTGGATTCGGGTAAGTGCGGTACAACTTAAAATCAGCCATAGTTTGCTGGTGCAAGACACATCATCAAATGTATTTTAAGCTTTCATCTCCAGACTCAGATTTTTATTTCAAATTTTGTGTGTGTTTAATTATTTGAAACACCTGCCTTAACTTTTTGAGCACAACCTTAACCAGACTTGGTATTATTAGCACATGTTGGTGTGTGTCAGCAATGGAAAACCTGGAAGTTAGGGACATTTAGGAGCATGAGACAACATCTAATATTAGTTTACTCTTTGATTAATGCAATTTCATGGGTTATTTAAACATTGAAATCCACTCTCAAAGAGCACAGCGCCTTGATGATACTCAAGGTATAACAATGTGTTCATGTCACAATTGTAGATGAATTCTTGTCATCCTTTTAAATGTAAATAATAATATCAAATTTAATTTATGTATCAACTATCAAGAGAGGGAGTGGGTGGAAAATAAATTCAAATAACCATTAAAAGATTGGAAATCTTTGTTAAGGCGAGTCTTGCTAACTTCTTTTAAAGGAGTCTTATTTAGAAATTGAATCAAATTTTAATATATTGCTTTGCATAAAAATTACTAGTAAAAAAAAGTATTTAAAACTTGAAAGACTGTAAAAGTGAGGTAATTTTAAAGTGTACAAAGCATATCAGTCCTGGGTGTGCAGCTAACTATTGTGAATTCTTTCACACATGTGTCCATTATTTCTTGATTAGCTACAAGTTAAGTTTGGGTTTGTTTGGATTAGTCCTATTACAAATTAACAGAAATATTTTGGTAAACGAACAAGTTTTAATATTTTCCAGTAATCTTAGAAAATAATTATACTTAAAGTTCATAACTCGATTGTGCAAATACATTTTTATTATTTCCACAACATTGATGTAAAATCATCCATCCATCCATCCATCCATCCATCCATCCATCCAAAATAGTTTAAACATTTTTTTTTAAACTCGAAAACTCAAAATTATATATATAAGCAAGATGTGACAAGAATGTTCTAAGTTATGTTTGTGGGACTTATATGTCGACCAGTTTTTTAACGAGAAGTTGATTCTTTAATTCTGTCCAGATCAAAATGTAATTTAAAATTATAGTAACGCGCTTTCAGGAATATATGTGTGTGTTTGTGTGTGTGTGTGTGTGTTGCAATAGACTAGACTGCCGATGACAGTGATATTGGGGTTTTAATCTCATTCGGGTGTACTGAGGGTGGATTGTTTGAAATAGCTATTCACAGGCCTATTTATTTAATTTTTTATAATGGTCGACCGATTTTACCTCAATTATATCATTACTATCATTTTAGTAATTCTATGAATATTATGTGGAATTCTCAATTTGTCTTCAAATTTGAAGAATAAGCCGAATAAGCTATAAAATAATTGATCCTTGATTTTTATTTACTTGTTAAATTGTTTATTCAGTTAGAATTTCTTTGAAATCTTTATGCCTTAAAACTAATTGAGTATATGTAGAAATAAACTTTTCATTCAATTTTGGTCTGTGTAGCAGCCATCTATTAACTGTCTTTGTTAACTATTCGTCAAATATTATTTAGTTATTTGATAAATACTTGTGAGTGTAAGTTGTAACCATTTGATACATTTTACTACAGGATCTTTTCATGTCAAACCACTTAATGCTTATGTGCCTTTTCATCTCAGATTCTTTTGTAGGTATATACAAGTTAGAGCTAAATTATTTTTTTCAGATTTTTCAATGCATAGGCTTCATTTTGAAAAACAAAAGATTTCTGCTTTCAGTGTTACTACTATTCAGTGGTCACACACACAATTTCACACAGATAAAATTATATTTCGGCATTATTGCCTTTAATTCTATTTGTGTTAAAATGTGTGTGTGACCACTTCTACTTTAGAAGGCAGAAGAAAGGAAAAAGATGTCACCTTTGTGCATTGCATTCTTCACACATTTTTCCTCTTTCCCTAGGTGGGCTTTCTTCGTCACATTTACTCGTAATAGTTTAATTTCCCCTTTTCTTTAGTTTTATCAATTTCCATTATTATAAAATTATTTAGCCATTGGGCCACCTCGTTTTTAAACACAACACAACACAAAGAAAGATATACTATGGAACTACATACTTCTAGAATAATTATTCTAGTTTAAGAAGAAATGAAGAGAGAAGTTGTTTTTCTATCTAGGACTAGCCTAACTATCCTTTCAGGTTGACTTTCTTCACTATCAATTACTTTACATCACTGTACAGTGTTTCTACATGTCTTATACATTTACAAGCCATTAGGCACTCATTCATGTTATTGGCATATTAATTTTATTATATTGAAAATAAAGGAAATCAAATGATTGGGAGTGGCCTGATTGGCAAAATAGCAAATTGGCCCAGCCCACAGACAAGGATATACTAGATCCTCTGCCTTACAGACGTTTCGCAAGGCTTCTTGATCCATATTGAGTTTATCAACAATGGGGTTTGCTAATGTCAATGTTCAGTGGTTAAAGCACTTCCAAACTCACTTTTATCACAAAGTGACCATTGTAATTATGATGGGGAGCCTGCATAAGCTCTTTGTGAAGAGTGGGTTGGGCTGCTACCTGAACTTAGCTTTGTAGAAGCCGACTGATTTGACTTGAGATAGATATTTGTATCATCTCTCTAATGATAATGAAACCAAGTCTAAAATGAGCTCTTTAAAAAAAAATACCTCTTGATGGCACCTAGCAATACCTGTGTTGATGGACTTTAGCTCTTCCACAGAGGATGAGGGTCTGGGTATACCCTGTTTGTGGCACAGCCAAAACTTTATTATGGCTGATCTTCAACCAAAATACCATCTAATATTTTAAAATTAAAGCTCATGATCATTTGCAAGCACAATACGTAATCTTGCGCCAGCCGTAAATGTATTTTAACAAATTGTAATAATTTTTAAATTCATAAACCTCAAAAATCACTGTTCATTTTTTAATTTTTTTTAAGACTGGTAATGCTATTCTTATATTGTATTTGAAATATAAAGAGTTTGATATGTGTGGTTCATGAGCCATAATTAATCTAACATATGAGAAATAAATAATAAAATTTAACAAACCTAAATGTTATATTATAGATAATATTTATCTAAAATCTTTGAATTGTGTTTTAAGTACTAAACATAAGCTTTAATTTGACACCAAAATGAACCAAATTATTTAATAAATAATAATGCTATGAATATTCAAAATGTTTACAACCTGGATAGTGGTAACAAAGGCACTCTGGGTCCATTTATGCACTGAAAAATCTGAAGAAGAAAAGAATTAGCTTTAACTAACGCTGGGAAAAAAAAGCTCTAACTTGTTGTATATACCTATACAGGAAAAAATATATAAAGGGAATGTGAGATCTAAAGGCACATGAATATTCACAAATTAGGTGAATTCAAATGGAATGGGCCCGCAACCTAATAGTGAATTGATCATCAATCTAACTTGTTCTTAAGTATATTTTAGTTTTCCTATGTTAATCAAGCACATACATTACTTTATTGCATTCTGAACAATCTTTTTATTTACGCTTAAACAATTAATGCCCAGGCATATAATACATATTAGGTTACTTTACTTTACATCCATTATTGTTTCCAGCCTGTGGTCAGGGTCAGTTTTTTATTCAAGCCATATATTTTCCATTACCGGCTTGCTATGCCTGTCATAGCTTCATATACCTTACATTCTAACTTAAAACTACGACAGGCACAACATCCAGTCCCCGGCCGTTAATTCATCACTGTGAAAGGGTAAACCCACATTTTACCAATGATAAATTTTTCGGCCATGCCAGGAATTGAACCTGGGACCCTTAGCTCAGTGTAGAGACAAAGCTAAGGTGTCAGAGCTATATTAGGTTTCTGGAGAATATTATTAGTTTGGTGTAAATAAACAACAATATGCTCCAGCCCTAATAAAGCATTAATATTATACTTTAACATAACATAAAGTAGAGGAGCTCGTCTTCATTCTTGTTATGCCTCTCCAAGACTACTTCACCCATAGTGATGTGCTTATTTATTTTGTGACCTCAACTTTATCTGACAGCTCCAATCTTAGTTCATAAATTAGCTTTGAGATATTGATGGACAAAATATTTCAACCACAGTTGTACAAACAAACCACCTCCAATCAAAAGCCACATAATCTGACATGAATGATTAGATCAGAATAATAAGAACTATCAAATTAGGCTCAATATGTTGTATTAGATCAAGTTTAATGTGTTGTATTAGATATCTGCACATGATCAGTTCCAGGAACTCTCTTCAAGAAATATTTTATTTGCTTTAATGGTGTTTTAAGAGTGGGGCTAACAATTTCCCTCAATTGTTCTTTATCCGACTACCATCAAAACCTATTAAACAGTGCTGTCCTGTGAATTGTTTCGGTCAGCGACGTGTCTGTTAAGAGAAAGGAGACCGACCATCTTGATGTCTTGTCAAACTTGGCAATACCAGGCTGATGCATAATGTAAGCCTTGTGTTTTTATCTTTGGTGGTACTTACTAGTAAATTGGTGGTTTCATTCATCAGATAAGTATCTATTTATTTTTAGAAATGCATGTTATTATACTGTTTGTGCATGTTTGTGTGTATTTCATGTTGTTGGAAGAAATGGGAACAGTAATTTAATTAATTAAGTTTATATTTATTTCATGACATTTGAATAAATATAATTTTTAAAGAGAATAATTATTACCATGGATTATACATAATAAAGCACATAGAGCTAACATTCCATAAACAATGAATGAGCTTAATTTACACCCGAGTTTCTCACCGACTTATCTAAGTACTAATACAGGCAAGGCCGTAGTCAAGGGGGGGTTTTCGGGGTTCAAACCCCCCCCCCCCGAAATTTTATGAACAAAATATATATGGCTTTATTTATGGTTCAAACAATATCAAAATTAAGGTACAAGTACAAATTAGGGGGCTGTGTTACCATAAAAAGCACTTCAGAGAGCTTCCAGAGGTGTTTATTATTTATTATTTTTTCTAGCCTTCGTCAGTTATGGTGTTATGTTACCATAAAAAATACTTTAGAGAGCTTCTAGAGTCGTTTAATAATTAGAATTTGTCCTAGCCTCTGGGTAGTGTTGCCATAAAAAACACTTCAGATAGCTTTTAGAACAGTTTTTTTATTTAGAATTTTTTCTAGCCTCCGTCAATTGGGGGATGGGCTCACCAAACCCCCCCTGAAATTATTGGCTGGCTATGGCCTTGAATACAGACAATACCCAGCCACATTTTATGCATATTACAGTTATTAGTTAAAATAACCTTAAACAACCAACAATTACACACAATGCTCACTACAAACTGGACACTGAGCAAATGGTCTCTTTCAAATGGCAGCACTGTAAAGTGTGAATTGTGTTGCTATTTTAATTGTCAAAAGTAAAAACTGTTGTGCTTGTTCTTGTGTCTGTTTTATCCAATCTCTTCCATACATGTATCATTATCGGGAAATAGTGGGGTACAGGGAGTACATGAGATAATAGAGGAAGCAAGACTGAGACGGTATGGTCATGTAATGAGGATGGAAATAAAGAGGAAGCCAATAAAGAGAAGGGAGGAGCAGATTACAAAAAGTGTTCAAGTAAGAGGAGAAAGAATGGAAATAATTAAAGGAGGAAGAGTGGTGGAAGGATAGAGAAAGATGGGGGCATTTTATTAAACTGACCTGGTCACAGGCTGGAAACAGTTGATGATGATGATTATGGTGAAAATCAATGATATACAATTAAGTATATATGAAAGGTGAAGCTTGGTAGAAGAATGGTTATAACAAGAGCTGTATCTCGATTATAATCACAAATTGAAAAAATACCCATAGACACAGGTTCGATTCTTGTGTCCAGATATCATTTTTCAATTTATTTGATTAAATAATGATCGTTAAACTTTTCTGCTATTATTGCTCTTCTTCTACATGTTACATTAATGACAAGTCACTAGTTCTAATCTAAAGCCATTGTTTGTTTACATGTATATTTAATTTATTTGTTTCAGTATTTAAATTATAGGTCATGTGTACACTGATAGGCTTACCTTAACAGATAACACTATGGTGCAGCTTTTATGATAGGGCCATACCGGAGTCATCAGAGTAATACTGCTACCATTCAGGGTAAACATCGTGCATAAGAGAAAATAAATTATTTTATTTTTGCTTATTTTAACGTACACAATATTTTGAATCGGTTGTAAAAAAAATTGTTTTGGCTTAAGGTTTAAGTTATATTTAATTATTTCTTCCAACAACATACAAATGTTTTGTTCTAATAATTATTATTGTGTCTTTAGACCCCTACCAATGCCCTTGCCCATCAAGATAGCAAGAAGTGTGGACATTTACATGGTTGTATCTAAGTAATACTTTAATTTAGTTATTTAATATATATTTCCTAGCCTCACATTACCAGACTTGTCCGAACACTTTACAGTGTCTGTTGCCACAAACTTCTAGTAATAACTATATCTTCATAAAATAATTTAGTGTTTGAAATTTTATGTTATTCAAGACTATAACTGTATTTAGACATCAAGGCTACTTATGATTAAAAAATATATATATAATTGGCTTAAATTTAGAGTTGTCTAACACTTGATAAATTAATTCTTAAATGCCAATTCAGTCCATAGTAGTACTAGCTCGAGGTGTACATTGCTTTGAGAACTTAAAATTATATGATAAAAACTACTCATCTACTTGGACATAGCTTCATTATTTATTTTAACTGTCATTCTGCGCTGTTATTTACACTACAATTGTGCTCTTGAGTCTTTATTCTTTGCCTGATGATTGATATAAATGTAACCAAGAGAAAAGTCATATCACTTATTTCTTTTAAACTTATATATGTACATATTTAATTGTAATCTCTTATCAAAAATTCAAATATAATATTTTTTCTTAGTTTAAAACCATAGGAAATTTAGTTTAAATAGAATTCAAATTCAAAAATATTTAAAATATTTAATTCAGTTTTGGTTTGAATTGTAAGAGTGAACGTTACAAAACTCTCACTTTATTTCTATTGAAATCTAACAGATGTGACTAAAACCAATAGCTCCTCACCTGACAACAACATATATTGATAAGATTATACAACCAATTATTATACAGAATGATGGGAACTTTTATTCTCTCCTAAGGTGATATTGTTCACTGAAAATTGTTTTTAATACCTAGGTTCAATATTTGACTATGTTTCTAGCAGTTTTAATTTCAAATAGTTTACAAAGTTTTATTGCAACAATGGTGCTAGTGTTTTAGATCCCACGCCAAAACCATCTTTATAATGGTTGACAAATTTGTGTTAACAAGCTGCACGAGGCTTCTGGTGTTAGTTTATGTTTCATCTTAGGAAACAACGTTAATATTTGGTGAACAAATTCAACATTTTTTGGGAATTGATACCTGTCGAAATAAGAGTAGATTTGCTCCCCGAACCTCATATGCTGTAATTCTACAAATTATACCAAATTCTTAAATAAATGTCTAAAATGTTGTATTTTCTTGATGTTTATAAAAAGAAGAATAGTGTTGCATTGCATGGTGGTTTATCAAAAGGTTTGTGGGCCGCGAGTTTGACGTGCCTGATAATAGTGGATTAAAACAAGGCGATTCACTTTCCCCATTACTTTTTAAACTAGCCTTAGTACGCTATTAGGATAATACAAGAGAGAAGGGAAGGGTTAACATTAAACGGTACAATGCAGCCATTAGGGTACGCAGATGATTTAGTTTTGTTGGAAGCTGTTACAAGAAATGCAGACATTTTACCAGAGGCTAGTAAGGAAATAGATTTAGAATGAATGCAGAAAAGACTTAATTATTTATATGATCACACAGATAACACAAATGGGGACAACAATTTAGAGATAACCGCAAACAACATATCATTTGTCAGGGTTAATGAGTTTAAATATTTAAGAACAATTTTAATTAACACTAACGATATTAGATTGGGAATTAGGAAAAGGATACAGTTGGTAAATACATGTTAGTAAAATCAGTCAGTAAGTTGTTGACATCTTGCCTGCTATCAAGAAAAGTAAAACTCAGAATATACAAAACATTAGTTTTACCAGTTGTTTTCTTTGGGAGTGAAACGTGGTATCTTACCTTACATGACAAAAATAATTCAGGGTTTTCGAAATAAGGTACTTAGGAAGATATTTAGTCCAATACTGGGGAGTGGAGGTTACATAAATATGAGTGACATACTCTGTACACATCACCTGTCATTGTTATGATAATCTAATTAAGCTTGCAGTTTACCATGAGCAGGACATGCAGTGCGAATGGAATAATCTAGAACCGTGTTCAGGGTATTTACTTGCGGACCCATTGGGAAGAGACTAGACCTGTAAAAGATAGGATATAATGAGGTGGACTGGATAGAATTAGCTCAAGATAGCACCACTAGGTGGCGTACTTTTGTAAGTGGCAATGTACCTATTGCCGTAGAGTAAATAGGTATCACATTAATTCTTAGATGTGTTTCTACACTAATATCATGGATGTTTAATTCTTATAAATCCTTTGTTTATTTATTTACTTAGGCTAAAAAGATAAAATTCTGACCGTTCTTGAATGGATTTATGCTTATAATGTGTTATTTCTTTATTTAATCTAGATTTATTCCTGTCTACAGTTTCATGGGACAGATTGAATATATAAATCAAGGGGTTACTGTAATTTTTTTTATATAATTACATTTTGAATTTCTACTACAAGTTTTGACAACATTGTGAATAGAACTAATTCTTGGTAAATATATTTACTAATCAATAATAAAATCATTAGAACTACTCGATTTGGTGGCCGCATTGTCTAAGGTGTCACTCTGGTGTTAGACTAGACTGCCACTGACAGAGAGATTGGGGTTCGGATCTTGCTCAGGTCTACTGAGGTTGGTGATTTCCAAAATGGTTTTCCACCCTCAATGCAAATGTGGGTGCACTTCTAAATTCAACCTTTCTAATAATTAACTCATTGGTGGGATTAGTACATGTGTGTATAACCTAAATAGGTAGTAAGACACGGTGCTAAAATTAAAAAAAATAAAATAGAATTACAATATAAATCAACTTTAAACTACGATACTTACTTCTGTTAAAACATTTTATTACTTGTTGAAAAGTCATGCGATTTTTTTTCTATAGCTTTAATTACGTGTGATGTGAAGACAATTAAAGTTATAGGTTATCTTTTAAACTTCTCATTACTTTTACTAAGATCTGTTTGATTGAAATCAGACACTCAGGTTATACTGTGTCTATAATGTTCCACTTACTATCTTAGGTTGGCTGTTGAAACGCCTGTACAAAAGAAATGTTTTGTGAGAGCCCTCAGACAAACAAATCTTTTAAAGAAGCAGAGGGTGGCAAACGCATGCTCGTGTTTAGTTACATTTATGTTTTATGCTGTGGCTGTCTTTCACTAGCCAACCCTAAAATTAAATTAAATTGAATTAACACATTACTAATTTACATAATTTCAAATACGTATACAAGACAGCTTCTAGTTAGCAAATTTTTCTTAGTTAAAATATTAATAGGTTTAATCTATTCATATGCATTAGGAGCAGATGTAAATTAAAAATAAATACCTTTATTCTATTTAAAATCTCTCTTGCGTACTTTCTTTCCATGATAAGAAAGAGTTAAAAAGGGTAAAATAGGAAACTCATAGTAATTTATTTCTAATGCCTTGCCGGTATATTACTTTGGAAATAACTCCCTGTTTGGTTTACAATCCAATAGGTGGTATTGTTGGGAGCACTGTAAGCTAGGAATGTCATTGAAAGTTGGTAGGGGTTCAAGTGTTAGGATTAGCTGTTGATGAACAGATTTCGAAGACAAGTGGCTTTACTGGTTCCAGAAGATGGGGATGGGCAATTCTCCATTAGCTGGTCTGGCTGCTTTGGGTCTCGGCGGACTCACAGGGGGAAATGCTGGCGGCCTCAATCCGGCAGGTCAACTAAGTAAGTGACACACCCATTAATTATAGAAATAACTTTAAGAGTATATTATAAATTCGTCAAAAGCTTAAAATTCATTTATGAATGAGTAAATATGATCAAATAAGTATCTCTAAGAACCCCATCCCCTCCTGAAATACTGAAGTATATCTGCATTGCCTACCAAGATGTCAGTAGAGCCAGAAGCTTTCCAGAGATAAGACCTATAACCCTCTGGAATGTGATCTTTCTTTTTAGTGGGGCCAGGTCAAAGCTTACCCGTAATGATTCTTTCTCATGACTTGTTAATAGATTAAATTGAATTCATTATGTTTTCCTAATTTTAAAAAATTTTCAAGAATTATAAAATCAGTAAAATCCTCAAACAGAAAGAATAAAATAATACAAGTTTTAAATTAATCTTACCAAGTGATGACATTACTTGTACAAAAGTTGGGCACGTATATCTCTTAATGTCAGTTCACGAGTACCACATCACAGTATTTTCCAAGCATTTTATTAATCTGCCTAATATATGCCTATTTTTTGATGCGTATTCATTTTGTTTTTTGACTGATATTTTGGCCACGGAATCTATCTGTAATGCAAATTTACTGTTCCAGAGGTTTTAAACTTACATGCAATTTCCAAATGAATTACATATTTTACCACATCACAGTATAATGTCAGTTCACGAGTACCACATCACAGTATAATGTCAGTTCACGAGTACCACATCACAGTATTTTCCAAGCATTTTACTAATCTGCCTAATATATGCCTATTTTTTGATGCATATTCATTTTGTTTTTTGACTGATATTTTGGCCACGGAATCTATCTGTAATGCAATATTTACTGTTCCAGAGGTTTTAAACATACATGCAATTTCCAAATGAATTACATATTCCTCGTGTTTTTTTAATTCTTTCACTTAAATGTTAAGATTCTTACAGCCTACCATTGTTTACACTCCCTCATCACCAAATAATAAACAATAAAAACAAAATAAGCTCTGTTTTTCTTCAATCACAGTTAACCACTATTGTTTACCAAACAAAGCATTAGAAAAAAGTTATTTTTTCTGGCCATTCACCTGCATAAATGTGTGCCCCTAAATGTTAAATTTAAAAAAATTCTTGTAGTTTAAATGAAGAAAACAGAGTTTTTAACAAGAAATCTACTTGATAAATTTTAACTAATTATTTTCATGCATCACCTTACTTCTTGGGTCTTAAACACATAGTAAAATACAGACACAGACGATCATATAAAATATAGACCACCTTTACCTTATAGTGAGCCAACTCAGGCTGGCCCCAATCACTAGTTTAAAGCTCGCACCGGAATGGTAGGGTGTTTTGACCTTGAGAACCATCTCACACTGGGTGTGGCTTCTCTGAGAAGGCCCATCAAAGATGGCCCCGCTCAACTTCTATATTCATTCACTCTAGCGCTGGTTCAGTCTTCACTTGACATTTGGAGCGAGGTATGAATAATCTTGGCTTGAATATCAAATAACAATGCCAATAATTCAGTGCGTGTAAATAATGGTGTTCCACTTCATATTCATGTTTTTTTCCAAAATATTTTATAGAATACAAAGAAAGAAATAATTTTTTGGATTAAAAAAAGCCGGGGGAAATGTTGGTGGGGCCCCTAAGGACGGGTCACCTGACCTATGCTATTCCTCCGTTCAAATACGGCCGCGTGTCAAGAAATACTTTCTTTACTCATATTTTCACAGAATGCACAACTTTTAACACACTAGTCTAAAGATTATTTAAAACAAAACAAAATCTCTCTGCTTTGAGTAGAGTGTGGCATAAGGGTCGGGAGGAGGGGGTTAACAAATGAACCGTTAAAGACAAGGATAGCATAGTCAAATTCACGCCACTCTAGTTTGCTTTGTAAGAAGATCATCTGATAGCTTCAAACTGATAATATAAACAAATAGGAGAAGCAAGTTTAAATCTAAGTTGGGGACACTGGATGAGTCTTTCACTAATTGTTGACAGGAAGTTAGGGTTTAAATCCCAGCTGGATGTTCTGTGGAGGATTTTCCTAAGTGATTTTCCACTCTACCTCCATGCAAATCTGGATACATTCCCATTTAATTCTAGCTTCCTCATTCCTACCTCAATAGTGCAACACCCTGTAAGATGAGGTGCAAACAATGACCTTGTTTGGTGACCTCTAAATAATCTCAAGGCGTTCAGTTTGTCAACTCACCGAACAAATCAAATTACTGCTTTATCACATATTTATTCTGGTACACATTTCTTATCTTGCTATTAAAATTCACAAAATTCTGGATTCTTAGTGACGAAGTCAGGGTTTCAATTCTAACAGTATCAAAGTGTGACCATTTTAAAAGTGTAATTAGATATCTAAAATGTAGAGCACACAGTTTTCCTATTTGTTTTGAATAGAAATATAAAAAAATCAAACAATTAAAGCTAATAGATTTGGAAAATTTTATAAATAATGTCATCAGTTAAAACAGCCTTTAAACTAAATTTAAATAAAAACATTAAAATACTTTTTGAAATTGAAACACAATTAGAATTAGCTAGATAGAAAAGAAAAAAAAAGTTTTATTTAAAATGTTTCGATTCATTATTCCCCTTAAACAGCCAATAATAGGGAGTCACCATTCAAATATGGGAAACCACCCTCGGTCTTCTCTCTATTACTCCTATCATGTTGCCGAGCAATAGTACACAGTCTCTAGTACTTTCACTCTAAAGTGCAGCTCAAATGGTTGGTGGAAACCATCAGTTCCTTAGTCATCCATTGGCCTAGCCCTAGTAATCATATATAAGTTTGATGTATTTAACATGCACTTTCTGAACCGTCTGATTATATCAGCTCACGATTTATAAACTAACTTAAATCTAGAACAGACAACACACCCCCGGCTGTAAATTCATCACTGTGAAAGGGGAAACAGGCATTTCACCAATGTTAAATTTTTCAGCCACATCAGGAATCAAACTCAGGACCCTTAGCTCAGTAGACAAACACGCTACTGACTGAACTAAGGTGTCGAACTAATTAATACATAATTTCTATAAAAGTCAAATCATTTGCACACATTCATGCAATTTTTCAAAGTTCCCATATTTCAAGAACTTGGTTTAATCCATGAATCTAAGAAAATTCCAGATGTCAGGCGATGAGCTGAGTTAGCTAAATTGCTTCAAACATGTGATGACAAAATAGTAAAAGAGTGAGCCTATGATGGTGGACTATGCATGTGAATAGACATCAGTAGAGTGGATTATGGTCTGATGGAACCAGTGTTTGTCTTTCAGGTGTCGTGATGTTGACAGTATTTTTCCAAGACATGCTAAAAACTCTTGTTTTGACCAACACTATTTATTAAAATGCAAATAAATATGCTAATGTCGTTTTAGGTTAAATTATAATCAAACAGTTGCTTTTAATCTTTAGTCATTGTAAACTGTGTTTCAATAATTTAAGTATAGTAGATTGAATTCTGGACAAGAACCTTTCGTACACATTTAAATAGAACTCTCGTCTTACAAAGTACAATGACCTGATCTGTCCAATCAGGATTTATAATATTTATAATAATGTCACTTTTAATGTTAATAACATGTGGGCATTTTTAGTTTTAGAGTATCGTTAAAATTAATTTTCACCACGCAAACTTAACTATTGATAAAGGAATAATTTGAAAATAGTTATTACCAACTTGGAGTTTTGAATATATTTCTTCAATAATGATAAAAATATTATGTCTTTGTCACAATATTTATATAGTAATATTTATCCTTCCATTGGAAACTATGATCTATTTGAATAAACTTTCAATTATTCAAAGGATAGTCTATTAACAACAATGCAACAGCTTTATATTGACTATAGTTGTAAAATCAATTAGTCATTTTTCATGAATATTATAAGTCCATGTAACTTTTGTGAAGGGTAGGCTTGATATGTTGTATAACTAAAACTTGAATGGGCTTGCACACGTTTTTAGCTATATATATGGTTTTATTCCAGTCAAAATGTTATTTCAAAGGATCAAAACATGAAGTTTCAATGTTTGAACCACTATGAACTTTCTAAAACAATTAAGTTATGTAACAAATTAAAACATATTTCCATTATTATCATTGAAACTTATCAAAACATGATCAATACATTAAATAGTTACATATGTAAAATTAGGTAATAATCTCCTTGTAACATTTTAACAATGGATTAAGTATATTCTAAATTATTCAATTTATATTTGAAAAGTTTAAGTACTGAAAATGTTCCTAAGTTAGAGTACCAGATTTCCAAAACAAAAAAATGGTACTGGAATTGATAAAAAAGGGACAATTTAGCGTCCCGTTCAAGTTTGATGGGGGCAACGAGACCACAGTCAAATAAAAGGGACAATCCCGTTAAAAAGTGTATGTGTGGTCACCCTATCCTTAGTATAGTTTATCTCATTCCTAGGTGTTGCTTACAGTGTAACTTGGCTTTGTTCCAGCGCTTGCTGCTCTTGCTGGCAGTCAGTTGTATTTATATTTGAAAAGTTTAAGTACTGAAAATGTTCCTAAGTTAGGGTACCAGATTTACAAAACAAAAAAATGGGACCTTTCGACTTTTTCCTGACTTAAAAAACGGGATACATGTCTGACTGAACTGAACGACACGCATCACATTACATCTTGCTAGCTGTGGCGTCTTCTTTGAAATCACTTATTAATATTTCACAAGCTAAAGATTATTTCACGGTTAGAAAAAGACCCAGCATACCATACAATGAATTACTTCTTGGAGCAAACAAAGCATACGAACCCAACACACCATTTTTACCGCTTGTTATTAATCTAAACAGCTGATTCAGCAGTGCTACCACACGTTGCACCATTAATCCGACTGTCAAATGTTGACTTATTGCAGGGAGAGTGCAGTGCGTTCACAATAGTTGACAATAAGCACAACATGCACATATTTGACCTCTGAATATAAGTATGACGCTTAATTCATGCATCATTATCAGAGCCTTTTTAGCATTTGACATTCAAAATGTTCAAAGCTTCTAGAACAACTGCAGTCATGCCACAAATTTTAAAAAAGGGACAAAATGGTACTGGAATTGGTAAAAAAGGGACAATTTAGCGTCCCGCTCAAGTTTGATGGGGGCAACGAGACCACAGTCAAATAAAAGGGACAATCTCGTTAAAAAGTGTATGTGTGGTCCCCCTATCCTTAGTATTTGTTTATCTCATTCCTAGGTGTTGCTTACAGTGTAACTTGGCTTTGTTCCAGCGCTTGCTGCTCTTGCTGGCAGTCAGTTGCGAACAAACAATCAGAACCGTAACCAACCTGGAGCCAATCAACAGTCACATGAGATGACTGTTCCTAATGAGCTCATCGGTTGTATTATTGGCAAGGGCGGCACCAAGATAGCAGAAATAAGGTATGTGCCCACAGATTTGCAACAGGAATGGATGGGACAAAGAAGGGAAAGAAAGTGGTATGAAAGTTAGCATGACGAAGTGGGAAGTGAGGATAATGAATGACAACGAGGAGGATAAGGTTTAGTAAAGCTACAGTATAAAGTTGGACGGAGTATTTTTTTTAGCACTACATCTTGCTACCCATTCAGGTTATATGCTTAAGTACTAATTACGCTAATGGGCTAGGAATTAGGAAGGTTGAATATAGAGAAGTGAACTCACATTTGCATGGAGTGAGAGTGGAAAACCATTTAGGAAAAACCACCCCCAGTTCACCCAAGCAAGATTCTAACCTCAACCTCCCTGTCCTTGGCAGTCCAGCTCAACAAGAAACTAGCGCGTTAGCTAACTACGCCACCGAGGTGGTATGGATGGAGTAGAGATAGCTAAAAGACTGATTGAGGCAAAGGTTGGGAGAGAGAGGATCTAAAACAAGAGGGCAGCAGGATGAAATGTTCTATGTAAGATACCTGATATGGAAAAGAGANTGTGATACTAAAGAGGGATTCAAATTTAATACTTCTTAAAATCCCTTTTAAATTCTGATTATAGACGATTTCAGAGAGTATTATTATCTATGCATAGCTACACATACAAACAGATAAGACAGAAAAGTACAGACATAAAGACGCTGAGCTCAAATTCCTCAGGCTCATGAGGAAAAACCTCCACTATATTTATGTTATGGACGTTAGGTCTGCAATCTGAGTAAGAGCAAGACAGCACTACCATGTGATGAATAGGATGGCCCTTTTTTATAGTGGCCACATCTTTCTTAGTAGCTATATTATCATCATATCAAACAATTCTAGGTATACAACTTTTCTAAATTATATTTTGACTTTAATTAACTCATCGATACACGGACTTATGTTTTGTACACACACACACACACACACAATTTTTTGTTTTGTTGTGTTTTTTTTAATAACAAACTATTTCCAAAATTATGAATACATTTAAGATATATATTTAAGAATCGTACTTGAAATTTTCAAACCTATTTATTTATGCATAATAACATACAAAGTGGTCTATTTTATTTATAATTTTGCTAATTGACTAGTAATTTTTTTAATTAAGTTTTGAACTTAATCGAGAATATATTTTATTCAAAACAATGCTGAACTTATTTAAAACATGTCTACCACAAAGTAAACCTAACTATTTCTAGATTTTAGTAACTATTTGAATTAAAAATTATTTCAATTTTAAAAATTGAAAACATTTGTAATATAAAAATCACTATTTGCACATAGCAAAGGCCACCTACATTATTAAAATTGCTGCCCTTAGTGACCATAAATAAACCTAAATGGCTTCTAGATACATCTATTATTCATAGGGGTGTGCGAAGTCCACTTTTTCAATTTGAAGCTATCTCAAATCGAGTATATGAAATATTATCGAAGCCAAATCGAAGTTTGAATATTTTTTGTTAGTTGCTTGACGATTGAAAAAATATTATATGGTGATTATTTTAATTACTTTATACACGAAAATTAATTGGAATTTTTTTATTGCACAATTATTTGTAATATTTTGTTTCAATCTGATAAATAAAGCTATTATTACAACATACAATTCAATTACTTATGATTTTCTCAATATGAATATTAATTTTGATGTACAAAACAGTTCAGAATGGCAATAACTGAACATACATTGAGTATTTAAGCTGTCATTATTTTTATTGTTGAAGCTTCGAAGTCAGAATTTTTTCAAAGTGAAGTCGAAGCTGATGTTTGTTTCGAAGCCAAGTTGATACTTCACACACCCCTATGCATATATTTTCTTAGCTCCTGGCAGTTAGAGGTCAGTAACACCCACCAGAAATCAAAGTAAATATCTGGATTATCTTATAATACTTATCTCTCTTTTGTTGTTTATGTTCTCACAAGAAAGCTACTCTTTAACCATGTTCATCAATAATCATTTATGTTATATAAAAGTTATGAATTGGGTCGAATCTGAATCTTGCAATAATTATGAACAAAAGAGGAAATTTAAATATAATAGAATAAAAAACTAGTAACTTAATGTTACCATTCTTTATTATAATCCATTCATTATGACATTCAGACATTCAGTTAAGTGTTAAATTACTGGTCTGGGGCCTGGTTGTTAATATTATTCTGTAATTATAATTGGTTCTGAACTACCAAAATTTCACATGAAAAGTACAAAAAAAAAACTTTAAAGATTTGAGTCTTGAATCCTGGAATCTCCTTAAGGATTCAAGAGATTCGAGGGCTTATTCTTGAAACAAATTAATTAAACTAAAGCCATGTTTGATTTTCAGACAAATCAGTGGGGCCATGATTCGCATTTCTAACTGTGAGGAGCGTGAAGGTGGTACTACTGACAGAACCATCACTATTCAGGGAAACCCTGATTCGGTGGCCCTTGCTCAATATTTGATCAACATGAGGTAAGCTGGATATCCCTAGATACATTCTCTAGCCAACTTTATGCAAACAACCTGGCACACATTGAGCTTTGATCGGATACTGCTGTAGAATGTTGGCTCCTGTTAGCTATTTTGGGAGGGGAGGGGGGGTTGCTTTAACTCTTTTGTGTGAGATTGGGAGGGAGGAGGAAAGAGGTGGTCAAGTGTCGCCATAAAACATTATTTTACAATCTCTGTTTGTCATGCAAAATGTATTTTTATTTCAGATAAAGAGAAACTGGTATGTTTGTATTTTTAAAAGAAAAAATGGATAATCACAACCAGAAAATGAACTGAAAAGTTACGCTATTTTCCAACAGACACTTCTTTCCTCAAATTAATGTGTTTTATGTTTCTTGGTTTGAGAATTTTCAGTGAACCCACAACAGGTTTGAACAAGTACAGATCTTGTTAATTGTCAAGAACTCTCCAGGATGAGTGCGAAGAAATTGTTGGATAGGACGACTTCTTGAAACAAATTGGCCTTAATTCTTTCCAGGCTTTTCTCGCCATCACTTTCCTGACCAGAACAATCTATCTGCAGTGGCCCTGTCCCTATCCCTAGGTTCCTCTTGTATATTTTATCACTAGGAACAGCACAGACTTAGTCTAGGCTATAAGGAAGGGATGATATTTATTGCTTTACTAAATACTAGTGATGGGTTGATGCCGATAACTGATCCGATTTATCGGCACAATCAACCAAGGATAGTCAGTTTTTTATCATGCAGATAATTCAAAATGTATAAATATATTTTAAATTCTCAAGTCATGAAAATATAATTCATAATTCAAACAAAAATATTTAAATACAATTTCTTGCATGTAAACACAAATTCTATAACTCTGCATTAGATATGTTATTTTTAAAGATGGGCCACTTGATATTCAAATCCTTGAATACACCTAATCCTGATATGTATTCAAGATTTGAGGATTTGGTGTTTTACTGGATTCGATGGTCGAATCTTTCACCACATAAAAAAAGCATAATTAAATTAAATAATTAAAAACTTACTTAGGCCTACTTGAAAAGCACAACTTAAACCGTAATCTTTATTTTGTCGGACAAAAGAGATTTGCATGAATAAAATCATTATTTATAATATTGACACTGAATTAGTTAAAGTATGTTCTAAGTAGAGATGGGTCGAATCCACTATTTCTCGAATCTGAATCTACATTTTATTTTCGAATCTTGAATCCGAATCCTAGCAAATTGTTAGAAATTTTAATAATTTACAAATAGACCTATATTACACAATATAGTCCTAAACTGTAAATTAAGATTTATTTCAATCATGCTTTCAATTTTAATCAACCCCAACCACCTCTCGCAAAATACAGGTTAAAATCCAGCCAAATTAAACAATCTAGACTCATATTATTGTTTGGAAATCAAATCAATAAAAATTTGAGTGTCTTTTAGTTATTTTTAAGTGTTGTTAGAATGAGTTAAATTTCTAAAAAAACATGTGAATTAAACAGATTAGGCCTAATTATCATTTGATAAACTTAATCATCAGTGAAGGATTATAATTTATTTTAATAAGAAAGTAAAAATAAAAATACAAACAGATATTTTGAATAAAGACTAAAACAACATGCTTAACAATTAAATATACATTGGAAATAGTGAACTCAATAATGCCTAAGTATGTTTTATCATTATTTTCTTATATATCCATTATCTACCTTCACGTAGAAAACAAGAAATATATTCGATTCTTGCGATATATCGATTTCTGAGAATACATTCTATTTAAAACACAAACATATTTTTGACTCTTGCAATATTCCCATCTTATTAGGGTTTGAATATTTTTACAATTACTTCAATAACATATTTAAAAAAATAATAAACTCATAGTTAAAATTAATTTTAAAACAAATTATGAATTAGCAAGTCATTATTTGATTCTTAAAACTTGAGAGTGCTTACTAAGTGATCAGATTATCTGAATCGATTTTAAACAAACAATCGATATACAATAAGTAGGCCAGTAGGCATAAATAAATAGTTTTATCAGTGTCTGACTGTTGACAATATTTATTTTTCATGAAACCCAACAAAATATCTAAATTAAGGATCGTATGCAATAAATTGGGGTTCTTGGCATAGTTGTAAATAATTAAAACCAGTAGGTGGTAGTAAGAATTAACAGTATCTTTATTTTAATCATCACTCTCATGAGTAAACATAATATACGTCATGGCGGCTGGCTTTGTATCGTGTGTAATGGGGGTTGACTTTGTATCATGTGTAATGTGTTCTTATTTCTGTTTAAAAAAAAGCCATAATTTGTTTTATTTATTTCTAGTTTATTTGTAATTCTGGTTTTGATTTTTTGTTTTTGAAAAGTTTTAATGTGTTCATTAAAATATTTACAAGATTGTTAGTGAGATGAAAGTTTCAGAAGTGAACATGTGCCGAAACGTAATTCTGGTTTTGATTTTCGGTTTTTGAAGAGTTTTAATGTGTTCATTAAAATATTTACATGATTGTCCGTGAGGTGAAAGTTTCATAAGTGAGCATGTGCCAAAACGGTCGAGTCCAAGTTTCCCATAGAAGTGGGAGGGTAGGATAGTAGACACGTAAGATTTTCCACATCTAACAATATTTTTTTTTTAATAATCATTTTATTCATGCTAATCTCTTTTGTCTGACAAAATAAAGATTATGGATTAATTTGTGTTTTTCAAGTAGGCCTAACTAAGTAATTTTTGAATTCTAAACATTATGCTTTATGAGGTGAAAGATTCGACAATCGAATCCAGTAAAACACCGAATCCTTGTATCTCGAATACTTGTCAAGATTCGGTGGATTCGAGGATTCAAAAATTTGAGTCGCCCATCTCTAGTTCTAAGAAAGGAGAAAATGGGTTCCGCACTTTGGCTAAGCCCAAATTGGTGGCCCACTACTATAAATTTATGAATGGTGTAGACAAATTATACCAGATGGCCACAAACTACAGATATACCCACAAAAACATAAAGTGATACCATCTTCTTTGGTATTGTTTGATCGAAACCGCCCTTGTCAATGGACGAATCACATTATGGCTACAGGTAAAAAAATATCCGGAGCTAATTATCATCATGTAGTGATTAAGGAACTGTTGCTAAATTACAACAGACCAGTGTCTGCTAAAACAGGAGTAAAATCAGACCCTTTACCAGAAGCACAACCGAGTGAATGACACTTCATTCAACAGTTTGAAGAAAAGTCTCAAGACCCGAGTGCTGTGTTTGCTTTTTAAGGCCATCACAGTAAAAAAACAGATTGTAAGAGGAAGCAGACATCATTCTAACCAGCCTTATGTGTTAGAGATTGTTAGGGTGATTTCCCTGTGAAATTTAAAATTATTTATTTTTATGATGTTAGAAAAAAAACTTTTTTAAATTGTTTAAAAAAATTGATCTAAATAAAAGGAATTTTTTTTAAAAAATGTGTAATTTATATTACACAGCTAGGGAATATTATGCAGCGAAAGAGTTAAGGCTTATTTCAAATAAGGAAATATACGATTAGAGATATTAGAGATAAAGATTTCCTCAAGTAACAAAGTTAAACACTAAAAAAAAAATTAGATGGGCCAGTATGATTTTATTTGTTGTGGATTCATAAAAAATTTGAAATATATTATATTATGGCTATAAGTAACATAATTCTAATTGAATACAAGTTGTATGTCAACTTAATATGAAATATTACCTACATATTTCAGTATGAGCTAAGGCCGTGCATGCGCACAGCATTTTGATTTCTATTTAAATAATTTTCGTTTTGGATATGAGTTATTTATATTTTATATATCCCCTATTTTTTTCATTGGCTGAATTAACTAAAATATATTTTATTTACGTAACCATAACTTATTCATGACAAAAACAACGAATATGTCCAAGATAACGTATCATTATTGTGCAATTGTGTACTATAGGGGCTCGCTGTACAGAACTGTATTCAGTAATGTGTTTATCTTTTTTTTACTGTGCGTGACTTTGGCTGCATGCCGATTACTGAGCACTCCAAGATCCACTCAATCGATTGCTCACTGAGCGCTTCCCAAGATCAGTTCTTAGAGCGCATTCAAGCATAATGTCAAAGAATGAATTTACGGCTGTTGTAAATAGTTGGTTAGTTAGTTTTTCATTTAACCGTGAATTGATATGTTGATCATTTAATTGAGAATTAATAATAAAACAAACAGCAAAGACAAAACTTTCCACTGCCTGGGAATATTTTTATTTGTACTAAAATAAGAAATACCTAGAAATTCCTTACATATCATTTTTTTCTGTTTTGGTAAACCTGGTAATTGCGTCATAGTTTAATTCTTTTGTCCGCCTATTATCAAAGTTATTCATGTGATCTGACTTGGTGATGCTAATTTATCCTGTTATTAAAATTTATAATATATGTATATATGTAATTATATACTTTCTTGTTTATTAAGACAGTGCAATAGGCCTAGCAATAAAATTAAATATATCTAACCAACTTTAGTGTTTAAAACTTTAATTTAAACGTTTGTTCAACAAACCTACTATCATGAAAAGTATTAAAGTGGAGAAATCAGATAATTTTTGTTTTTGAGTACTGTTACTGAACACATTTGTAATATTGGGGAAAAAAGAAAGAAAAGAAAAGTAAATCGGCATTGGTTACCGGCAATATCGACAACAAAATATCGGCATTGGCAATATCTACAAAAGGGCTTATCAGCTCAGCCCTACTAAATACTAAAACATAAAATGTGATTAAAATGTATAATATACATAGGCATATAGGCTCATGGGCATTAATGAGAGAAGAACCGCAATTCTGGGACAAGGAAAAAATATGCCCAAGAACCCAATATAAAATGGCTTGGGATAATTTCTTCAATTGTACCACTTTAAAAAGGAAATCATAATTCATAATTGTATGTAGAAGACAAAAAGAGTTAAGAACAAATATGTGGACAAACATCGACACCGTCACTCAGTTGGTAGCATGCCTGTCTACTTAGCAAAGGATCTTGGGTTTGATTCCTGGCATGATTGAAAAATGTATCATTGATGAAATGTGGGTTTATGCTCTCACAGTGATAAATTAACGGTCAGGGACTGGATGTTGTGCCTGTCCTAGTCTTAAGTTAGATTATAAGCCATATGAAGCTATGACAAGCCTAGCAGGCTGGTAGTGGAAAATATATGGCTTGAATAAAAAACTGACCCAGGGCACAGGCTGGAAACGGTAATGGATGTAAAGTAAAGTAATATGGACAAACATGGTTTTGATAACGAGAATGGATCACCATTATACTTTTACTACTGGTCAAAGAAGTAATATTGTTATCTTTCTTTCTGTAACTTTACGTGTGTGACTTATACACATTATCAATGTTTCTGTGAAAATTATAATTGAAAGCATTTTTTTCTTACATTAAAGCTATCGACAGCTTAGTGTTTTTAATATTGTATCATGATGCAAGTATAGAACCAACTAAGTTATTTAATAATCAAAATGTTAGTACAATAATATTTGCAGGAATCAAACCATAAAGACAGAAACATATATATATAAATAAATGTTTATAGGTTTAAATGTTCTTATTTGTGTTCTTAAAAGTTAGATTGAATAAATACACTGACATCATCGTTGATGTAGTTTATTTTTTATGTTTAAAACGAGAAAAAATTAATAATAAAATAACTAATACCAATAATATAAATTGTTTCAGTTTTTTTGTCTCAATCGAATGCAAATATAAAATTACTTTGTATTATAACTAATTAACATGTACAGACTTAAGCAATTTTTTGAAATATATAATTCACAGCGTTTAGATTTTGCTAGAGATGAACCAATAACCAAACACAGCAAAGATCTAGTCGACTCTTCACTACTCAACCACCTCTAATGAACATCTGTAGTGCGTGGTGCGCAAATAAATCTGCATACCAATTTGTTCATTGTCTTGGGTTGTGAATTATTCTGATAGTTGTACCTGAGTCAAGTAGAGATTGGTTGAGTAGCAGTCAACATATCTCTGGAGGACATTAAGGAACTCAGTTGGTGTCAGCACATCCTTTCATGTAATCTTTGAGGCAGATTGAACCAGTCTTAACATCATTTGCTATTTCAATATGTTCATTTTTTAACCTTGGGGTCCAATGCTGCCATAATGTTATTTCCTCAATATTCAAGCTATCATAATGAAATATATTTTTAAGTAACTCTACTAAGCTGTTCTGATGGGCTTTTCTATCAATTATATGGTGCTCTTTACTAGTGGAACTACTTCAGTAATTATAGAAGGCTCAAAGTTAACTAAAAGGGTAGCTTAATTATAAGGTTTCATTAATTTCACACCACCATCTGTAACAGGGTTCCTACGGTCTGGAAAGTCAGGGAAAAAAATAAGTCAGGGAAAGTCAGGGAAGCTTAAGAAAAGTCAGGGAAATGACAATTCATGTCACACTTCAGTTTCATCGGAAATTGTAAAGCCGCAGAAGGAAAGTGTTGCCAAAAGTGAAAGTAGTGTAGTGGCTCAAAGAAACCCTAACACTTTTGTTATGAAAGATAATATAAATAAGGCGGAAGTCATTTGGACTTTGCAAGTTGTTGACAATAAAATAGATTTCAATTCGTGCAATAATTGAAGTACAATTTTTCAGTTTATGTTTCTCGAGTGTTCCATTGCCATTGCCTTTAAGGAAAATCATAAAGTTGTCAGTCATTGCTTGGACAGTGTTTTTTTCGATAGAATCACCGCTGAAGAATTACTTAAGCATTTCTCTGATGGTATTTCTTCTCTTCCAGTCTCTAAGTTTATACAAGTGTCAATGGATGGCCCAAATGTCAATCTAAAGTTTATAACGCTTCTTCAGGAACGCATAAAATCTGTCACAGACAATGAAGTATGTATTTTGATAAATCTGGGGACATGTGAGCTTCATGTTGTTCATGGTTCCTTGAGAACAGGAGTGGAACCTGTCAATTGGGATATACATTGCTTATTGTGTCACACGTACTACTTGTTCACTGACTCTACAGCTCGTCAAACATTGTTTACCCAGTTGACAGGGTGTACAACTTTTCCTTTGAAGTTCTGTGGTGTGCAGTGGTTAGAGAATGCAACGTGCTTTCAAAGGGCATTACAAATTTGGGACCACGTTAAGTTTCACAAAGAAGAAAAGCTTCCTAAAACAAAACCTGTAGGGATACTTAAAAGAGCGGCCTGTGATCCATTCCTGAAGTGTAAACTAGCTTTCTGCAAAACAATTGCAGATGGATTTCAGCTTTTCCTTTTTGATTGGGTTTGATATATTTTGTTATTTTTCCATCATTTTCCCTGAACTGATTGGCAAGACGTCTGCTTTCTTATTCTTCCATGAGAGGTGAGGCAAGGTCGGCTGTAGGGGAGGAGGAGACCGAAATAAATGTAATTAAATTAATATTTCCAAATGAATAGTTCCATAAAATTATAGTGTAAATTTTGTGAGAAGTTGGTCAGGGAACTTGAGAAAATAGTCAGGGAAAAGTCAGGGATAATTTTTTTACAAATACTGTAGGAACCCTGTATAATTTTCAAACCGGCGGTATTGAGGTTGGGGAAATTACTGACCATTGTTCCTTGAACTTGTAGACCATGTGACGATCACTGTTCCAATCCTGGATAATCTTGTGTTATGGAAGGGCCAAGCAAGATTTAGAAGCTTCAGAATGACTGAAATGCCCAATATCTCTATGTCATTTGATAAATGTCTAACTCGCAGCTACAGTATTAGCTGCTCTTAATGCCGATAACTTTGTCTGAAAGAATGTCATCCTTCCAAAGGCCACAGTGTGGTTAATGTTTTATTAGTAATTGATATCCACAATTCATTAAACAGCATACATATTCTGCCTCCTAAACAATATTTTGACCTTTGGTCTTCGTCTTTTGGTACAATTTAGAAATACCTTTTTTACTTTGAATGGTTGAACTCAAAGATATCTTACAATTACTTAAAAACTTCATTGTCCCCAAAGCTAAAAGATAACTTGGGATACACAGATCATTAAAATGATCAAGAGACAAAACTTATTTACTCTTAATATTATTTAGAGTAAATTTATCTCTTCTTTGAATTATTTTTACTTTCTCTCTATCTTACAGGTAGAGAAAGTATGGTGATCGTCATAAAAATCGAACTCAAGATTTTGATGAATCTTGACGTTTCATGACTCCCTGAATCCGAAAAAGTGGTTTTTGAATTTCCGTCTGTCTGTCTGTACCTCCAACTAGAGCCTAAACTATTTTACCGATTGAGCTGAAACTTGATATCTAGGGTTTTCATAGGGTTGCCCCGAGGGGTTTTTGGAATTGGATATCTACCCCTAAAATTAAGGGTAGTTTACTGAAGGGAAAAAAGAGAAAAAGTCGATTTTCTCAAAATC
>CABFWB010002232.1:0-25438 GCA_902151455.1 Timema bartmani | reverse complement strand
CTATCTCCATTTTAGACTCAATAGTCAATATTTACATTTTTTAATGGTCAAAATGTATAAATGAATAATTAAATATCAATGCGATGACTTGAAGATGTGCAACACCTTATAAAATGTTAAAATTTTAATATGAAGTGTTGACCCTTGTGGACCCAATATTAATCTTTCTTATTTCATTATTTTGTAACCCCCTTTTCCCCAAATCTCCCTTCGTAAGGGATAGTAAGACAAAGGAGAGAGAAAGTCTGTGTGGTGCACTATACCATTTATTTTATGTAGTGAGCTGATTTCTTGAACATTAGTATTAATTTTTTACTCGGCTATGGTGTGCGTAGTACTACTACAAGTCTGTGTAGCCTTGAAATCAGCGTGTTTGGAATGATCTTGAATGATAGCCTGATATGCTAGCTGAAGTACAGTTTAAACTGTTTGACATTTGAGTTTCTTTAGGGTCACAAGTTCTGGGGATTAAAAGGCTTCGAAGAGTTGTGATAAATATAAGTCAGAACACAATAATGTTAACAGAGTCTCACTTTGCTGGTAAACTTTTTACTTTACATCCATTACTGTTTCCAGCATGTGGTCACTTTCTTATTCAAGCAATATATCTTCCACTACCGGCTGGCTAGGCCTGTTGTAGCTTCATATGCCTTATTATCTAAGTTAAAACTAGGACAGGCACAACATCCAGTCACCGATTGTTAATTCATCAATGTGAAAGGGTAAATCCACAGTTCACCAATGATAAATATTTGGCCATGCTGGGAATCGAACTGAGGACCCTTAGCTTGGTAGTCAGACATGTTACCGACTGAGCTAAGGTCTCGAATTGCTGGTAAACTTCCATGCTTGGATTCAATTTTAGTCCAGTCTCACATTAAATTAATTACAGTAAATTTTTTAAATATGTCATCGCTATTATGTGGTTCCCACTTTTCACATATATTAATAGACCCTACACACATTGGCCTCTAACATGTATCACTACGGACAAGTGTTTTGAATTATTTACTTAAACTAGATGGTTGTAGTGATGTGACAATAAATACTTTTATCTATTTGAGATTATATTTGGAAGAAGATTCAAGAAAGGTGGGTAGGAACATAAAAAACGAGTGAATACAATATGGCTCTTACAATTTATTCCTTTTGTATTGTGTTTGTCTCTTTTAAATGTCTCTATCCACCTTTCCTGTGCCTTCTTCCAAATATAATACAATTACCTCATAGAGTGAAAAGGGGTTTTCCCTAAAGAGATATGAGATGGTAAATTATGTGATAGATCCCCCACTCTCACGTTCAACATGTTTTATGTTTAAATCCTTGCCACTAACACTAAGCAGGGATGTCAACACATGAATATATTTCATAGTTTGCCCTGATCTTGGCCATACATTACACAAGTATGCCTTTACTTCCATTTTATAACAATTTTACAACCTTTCATTTTAGATAATTTGAAAAGATCTCACAATACATATTATGAAACTATTCTTCTTCTCCTCGTTCATTATGGGTTACCAAGTGTAAAAATTTTAACATTCATCAATTACTCAGTGTTTTTCAAACTATTTTCTATAGTGAACCACTTGATAGGTGCTAGATGCACACATGGACTACACCTTAATATACTATCTACAAGGAAACTTTATAACAAAAGGGTTTATCAAGCAGTAAAGACAGCATATTTATATAACTGTTTCATTTATACATTAACAGTCCAATATTCAAAGGAAGGCAAATAGAAACAACCTACTTTCACTTAGTAAAATCTATCACTTTTGATATTTATCATTAACAAAATAGCTATAATAATGTAAAATGAATATTGTTTCCCTCGATAAAAATATGACTGTCCTTGTGGAACAAAATATAATTAGCAAAGTTAGCCTGTTACTATTGAACTCTTTTTGATTTCACTTTCTACTTTCCAATAAAGAGAAGAAAACAATTTTTCCTCAAGAAATCTCAACCTCAAAATAATAATGAATCTTTACGTTTTAATTGTCCAATAACCTTAAAACATGCCTGTGTTGTTTTGATTTTGACTGAAGCTTTTTAATAAAGAATAGTTTTATGTTGTATAGTTTTTGAAAATTAGTATAAAGGTTTTGCTCAAAATGGATATCTGAGAAGTTTTTACATAATGGTTTAACAATTAACATTTAATGTTAATCAATGTCCTAGCGAGCCGAACATCATTAATGTTGGATAAATGGGCTTGTCGGAATGCTCGCAGCAACCCAGTGAATGTTGGTATTTCGACGAACATCAAAAAATGTTACAAGGCTTGGCTCAAAACTCAATGGACGGCGCTGCGAGCTAAGCTACTTGAAACTTTAAATTATTTTTTATTTTTTATTATTGTAACTAACCTTTTGTCACATGCGCTTTAAATATTAGCTGAGCAGTTGTGTGTTGTAAATTTTACACAACCTTGAAATTTTGTTTGAAATTAATTTTTTTTTTGTAGTTGACATTTTAACTGGGAATTCATTTTATAATAGACCGAAGGAAATAAATAAAAATTAATTTAATCTTTATAAATTAGAGAGCATATTAAAACAAATATTTACAGTTACATGATTACTCGCATGTTGTAAACTGTACAACGATGGTAATATTTTCTCCTATAAAGTTTGTTGCACACTAAAATAAGTTTGGAACTATCTCTGGGGAAAGAAGAGTAGACAAAGAATAGACTGTCACCCTAGGTAGATTTTGTGTGTAAATATGTCCCAGCCTGCTTCAGTGGTGTAGTGGTCTATTGTGTTAGACTGCAGGGCTATTATGACCATTTGACGCAAAGTTAGTTGCTACCGCTAGTTAGCGTCACTTTCGAGGAAAAGATAGCGTTTGGGTTATTATGACCACCACACTTTTTATCGTCCGCTCGTTTTAGCTTCGACTTTGCTTCTAGCGTCAACACACAGAATAAAATCAGTTTTCGTCATCAGTTGGCAACATTTTCCCAAAAAATATTACCTTTTAAGACGTTAGAGTGCTAGAAATTAGGTAATTTATTTCAAGAATGCTGGTATTCATGACTGAACATTATTCATATGTTTTTATTTTCCCAAACAACTGATCACAAATCACATTATTTGCAAGAAAGATTTAACCTATCTAATAAATCTCTTGCATAATTTTGTTTGCCTACGGCTGGAAATGAAAAAATACTTGGCCTACATTATTCAATATACACAACATATATTAGTCAAAAAATCATAATGTGAAATATGCATTCAAATAATAATGTCACACGGGGAAATGAATTAGTATGATAAATTGGCCAATAAAGAAACAATGTTTTTTGTAATATGTATGCTTTACGACCCAATGCTTTATTCTTCATATATTTGTGTTGATACTTTTGTGTTGATACTGGAACAAGTGTAATATGTTGTGTGAAGATCTTAGAAAATAAAACTAGTTATTTAAAGTTGATGAAAGTGTTCAAGAACTCCCAAAAATAGTGTTTACACTGAATATTTTCGACAACTTAAATGTCAAAACAATGGGCATTTATACACAGTCGGCCTACTAAGTTAACAATAAAGTGAACAAGAGGGTGGTTTGGATGGTTAAAAATAATAAAATCCATATTTTATTTAAAGGTAATTCTTGAGACTTTAGTTAAGTGACTAAGAATATAAGGATATTATATTTCTTTATAATGAGTTGTTTGTAATTTATTCACTTCAGGATAACTAGGTCTAACTAATAATTATCGGTTTCAGATAAATTTAGTGATTAAAAAACCTAGGCCTAAACCAAACCACATGTAAATATTAAGCTAGGACCTATTTTGGTTATTTCCAGTCTTGGCTGCATTATTTCATAGGCCTACAACCCACATTAATATGGAAAGTAATTACTACTGTATGTATGATTCAGTTTAAATAGGCTTACATTATTAAAGTTTTGTTGAGGCATCTTAAACAGATTAGGCCTACCTTTTTTATTATTTTGTCAACTGGTCTTTTGATGTGTTTTACCCTAATAGGGTATACTTAGATGATAAAGGTTGAGTTATAGAATTCGGATTTGTGTAGCGGGAGAGTGGGAAAACATTTAGAAAAATAAAATCACTCATCACACCCAGCTAAGATTCAAATCCCAACCTCCCCACCATTGGAAAATTAGACCAAAGAGACTAACATCTTGGTCAATGTTGCCCCATGAGGTGGGTCAACATACTACTAACACCCCAAATATGTTGAAGCCTAACTAACTTCCATCTACTATAAAACCTACAAACAATTAATCTTAGTATTGGAATGTCCCAATTATCAGTGTGTATATGTTGAATAATAATGTGTTTCGATAGTGTTATGTTTCAAAGAAAATATTCTTTTAAAATTCAGTTTAAGTGTATTATCCCCACTCTTGGCCTACATTACAAAAACTAGCAAACATACCTCGTAATGCAAACCAAAGGACAAATAAAATGTCTGCGCAACTTAGCGTCACTCTACTAAGAAAATATTTGCGCTCGCAAGTACTTTGCTTTTGCAAGACAGGGAAGGACACAATGTGAAACATGGTACTCTTCTACCATGAAACTCTTCGTACTCTAAACTCCTCGTACTCCCTCTGACACTATAGAGTTCCTTAGCTTATTCAACTCGCTCACTCTTAGCCATACTTGCAAGTTTCTTATTTAATGTCGAACCCAGCCTGGCGACCCAATGATTGAAACACACATGTTGAACTTGGAATAATGGTTTATTTTCTTTGAACAACAATATTGATGAAGTACATTCAAGTTATCCTCTTTCCTTGACCCGGTCGATTCCTTGCGCATTGCAAGCGAGCGGTATCACGATTGTGTCAATGACGGACGAGTTCCCCACCACGAAGCTCGGCCCAGCTCTAGTGGCGGGATTAGTAATCATCCTACCGTGCTGCGCCAGACAACTGCGCGTAAGATAGGAAGGGGTGGGGAGGGATTGTCACATCATCGGCATAAATTTTAAATAGTTTCTAGAAGCATTTAATTTTCAAAACTATTTTATTTTGAGACTACTCCATACATCTTCATTATAGAGCAGTGGCTCTCAAAGGTCGTGCTGTGGAACATCAGTGTGCCGCAAAATTCATTAGGTGTGCCATGGAGCTCTCAATGGGGTGGGCGGGATCCCAAACCCTTGGGGAAAGGTAGGTAATTTATCAATTCCCGTATGTGGGGCGGTATTGACCCTTTTCCGAAAATGTTTTGAGTGGGGAAACAAAACAAAGGGTGTGCATCTGTGTTCTAGCATTTACTGTTAATCTCTTTTGTAGACAGTTTTCTTCTTTGTTCTTTATCAAACTTGGTGGCTGGGATGGGGAGGGAGTTATTTTACCACATGTAGAGAAATAAGTTGAGATACTTGTGATTTAATGTGTTAATGTGTTCTATCAACAGTTATGGGTTAGGTTCAGCAAGGGAAAAAGCTTTAACCCTTTTAGTGCAACACCTATTTTAGAGTCCATGCGCGAAGAGTGGCAGAGGCCTGTTAGGTTTAGTGCACGAAGAATGCCACAGCTATTTCCTCATTTTTTTTAAAGGGTTTGCAAGAAAATTTGCCAAACCTTTATTTATGAAGCGATTATTTTAATTTTTCTATCATTTTAATTCACATGTATTGTTCCTTAATAATAATAAATTAATACCATTTGACTAAAATTATTTGATTTCTAAATTTTAAACTTATTTTTTATTTTTTTCAAAACTAATAAACATATTAAAAAAAGAAAATGATATATACATTTCACTATTATTTTGTTCTAGTGCATTTAGTTTTACACAAGAAAATAAACATTTGAATATATATGATTATAAATAGTAATTACAGGAATTTTTATTTGATTCCTACATTAGATATTTTTGTGCCATTATTGCTTACCTTACAGCAAGATTTATTATATTGCTTACATCATGAATAAATATTTGGGCCTACATATAATAAATGCGTTTTTCAAAAACCCATTTACCGTATAGTGAATAATTTCTTTCTTTTTTTTTACATATTATATAAATTTATAAAGTTATTACACCTATTTACTCACATTGGTAAATAAGTCTTTTCATTCACATGACATAACACGAAAATCTAAATAGTATATTTTTCTAAACTCAAACCCATACATTTGAAAACTGTTTACAAAACTATTTACATCAGTATGAATGTTACCCACACTTATGTTTTTCCATGCAGCTCGTATGTAAACCGGCTCTGCACTTAGCACATTGAGTACGTGACTGACCACCATTGTAAATGTACTAATACTCCCAGTTCCAATAACTATTTACGGTTGATTTTTGTTGCCAACCTTATATAAAATAATAGAGGGAAATGTTCTCTTTCCAATTATATATAGCACTACAACATTATCTATCAGGTAAAGCGAGAACTAGCATAGATCTATAGAGCTGACCTTATCGGCTCTGGCACTTTTAACGGTAGTAGGTGGAGTCGATCAGATCGAATCGTGGCACTCTTAGTGATAGTAGACAGAGCTGATCAGATCGAATCGTGGCACTCTTAGTGATAGTAGGCAGAGCTGATCATTATCGAATCGTGGCACTCTTAGTGATAGTAGGCAGAGCTGATCAGATCGAATCGTGGCACTCTTAGTGATAGTAGGCAGAGCTGATCAGAACAGATCGTGGACCTAACAGGGTTAAAGATTTACTATCTTTTGGGGTGTAGAAATGAGAGGAAGTAGCTTGCCAAGGTCAACCATTTATAAGGAATCAGTTTGTCTGTTGTTGGCGAGCCAGACAGGAAGTAGAGTATAAGGGGTGCCAAGCAAGCACCTTTAAGGGGTGTCATACTTAGATATAAAATTTAAGGGGTTTTAATAAATCTAAGTAACTTCTATGAGGTTTCAAACCTAGATAATATTTTGCAGTTTTGTACCTAGAGCACATTGTAGAAACATTATGTTTTGTAGTATTTCTTGCACTCTGCAAATAACTAAATATAAAACAAAAGTTTCACAATACATTAACCAAGAAAAATAATTTCCATCAAAAATATAATAAAATCAACAATTTGATTTGTATCATTTAATATTAACTCAAAATTTGATTATTTGGTTTGATAAAAACCCTCGCACCCCTATTTATTTTATGTTATTTTTTATTATTTTTACTACCTTTAACATATTTTTTTAGCACAGCGTCTTACTACCTGTTCCAGTTATACGCTTATCTACTAATTACTTTATTGTGTTAGGAATGAGGAAGATTGAATTTAGAGGTGTACCCACGTTTGCGTGGATAGAGTGTGAAAAACGTTTAGGAAAACCACCCTTAGTACACCTGGTCAGGATCGAACCATGATCTCCCCGCCATTAGCAGTATAGTCTATTGTGAGAATGATGTCTTAGACCATGCAGCCACCGAAGCGAGTTTAAATAATAATATAACTTTTACAAGTCTTACCCTATTATTTTAGAAATCTACATATTTTTAATCTAAAATTATTCTAAAGCGCAATTTTAAATTTTCTCGTTCTCGTCCTGAATCCCGATATTTTGACCTTAGAGGCCGTTTCTGTCTCGAAGTAAAAAAGTCGTTCTTGTCCATCCCTAATTCTCTTGAGGCTACAATGGCAACTCCCTGACCCCATCTCAACTAGTGTAAGTCTAATACCTGATGTGCTATCAATCAATCCATTTGTCTTAGAACATGAAGAAAACATACAAGAGTACTCACCCTTCATCAAACACTTCACAAATAAGGAAAGTGCATTGCCCAAGACAATATCAACAAACTGATCTGGATATGAACCCAATAAAGTTGTAACTCAATGTCCCATGATAGTACCTCCAGCAATGCAACACCCCATAGATACCCAGAACCGGCCACTACACTCTACTACGCCACCGATCTTCACTGCAGATCATATTCCGTTGGCTCAACATCGAGACCCTTATGTACAACACGATAAAACCAAACTTCATAAGCTGGAGGAGACTAGTCCAGAAACCTTGACTTGGACAAAGATACACCAGTATTAACAGACCCCCTAATCTATCACGAAGAAAGAAAAGATGAGTTTGAACCTATAGTCCTTTCTAGTGTACATCTCTTGAGTACCCTCAAGCAGGTGGCCTCTGGTCAATATCCACAAGACATACACATTGAAAAGAAGGGACAAGGAGAATCATACAGGCACCTATACAGACACATTTTCCTCGATGCGACTGTCCTCCCTTCTCTACCTCTGTAATCTTAAAACCTCACCATCTTTACAAAGGAAGATCTGGCCATCTTTGCCTCTCTATCGTAGTGATGGTCGCTAAAGATGGGGAGTGTTTCAACCTACTAGGTTGTACTGATCTCTTCCCTTCCTGACCAAGCCAGGGAACTCAAATAGCTTCCTGCAACTATCTTCACCTAGTAACTCATGTATAGTATTAAGACAATACACACAATGGATTGTATTACGGTTATCGCTTGGGTAAATTTTGAAATGTATGTAAAAAAAAAAGGGCTCCTAGGACTCCCGACTAACAGAAATCAAATTGAAGTAAAGACTCAGACCACTAACAAGTATTATTAATTCTCAAAGGGGTGCGTATCTTCCTGGCAGCTCCCTATTCTCTAAGGTAGCGCCATGTCTGGTGGCTTCCCTGGGCACCCCTAGTCTTTAGAGTAAAGCTAGTCACGACAAACCCCCATTCAGCACCTCCAACTTATAGAAGCCCTCCAATCAAACTTAAAGCTAGCCAAGCCTACATAAACCTCTAGGGGCATTTTAATTTCAAATATTTGCCTCAGGAAGACTACTTCAAATACCTTCTAGGGGTATCCAAATTTTTAAAAACCTGTGGGATTCTGGGAAATCTCATAGAGGAGTCTTAATTTTCAAAAAACTTCCAGGCAAGGACCACTTATAGTTTCCAAAATAGCTTCTAGGTGAATCAACTTTTCAAACATTTTGCCAAGATAAGGTCTCTTGGTTCTTCTTCTTCCCACCCCCTCATAAATAACGTTCTGCCATCGCTGAGTGTAACACATTCATCATTCATATACATACAAACACATCACAAGTAAAATAATGACTTTCTAATCAAGACTTTTTTTTAAATGCAATAAGTGAGTAATTCAGTGAGAAACTCAGAATTATTTTTTGAGAGGGGCAGGGGATCCTAATTTTATTTTTAGCAAAGATCCATCTCGGAAGTAATTTAAATTTTTAAAGACATAATTGACGTTGTAGGTGATATTAATTGTGAAGAACTTCAAAAGCATTTTCACTCAGAATCATTTGTTAAAGTCTCCCATCCAAAGGAAGAGCCTTTTAAAAATCTGAAAACTATTTTATTTGCCAGAAAGACCCAGAATAATGTTAGAATTTTAATCTAGAGTTTGAGTGGCCGGCATCCTGTTAATATTTACTTGTTAACTAGACAAAAATCTTAAATAATTAAACTGTCTTTTGTGGGTAGAACTTGATTCATTAATTTAGGACAAAATATGTTAATCATGTTTGCAATGTAACATTTTGAAAACTATATATAATACCTAACAGTATTCAGCTGTGGAAAGCAATATATTTTTAACACTTTTTTTTTATAAAATTAACAATTATAAACTTTAAATAACTAAAACAAATTGACCATGTTTGATAACTAGACACAAAAGTAATGTTGGATATATTTACAGTTTGCTGCTACTAAAGTGTAACAGCGTAAAAACTAATAATAGTCACAATTCTTACTATTTCTGTATTAAAAATTTTGATTTTAAGATAGTCTCAATTTTTTCGAAAGTAATAAGAATGGAGGAATTGATTTTAAGCACGATATAATGCTCAGGTTCACTACTTCTCAGACACACTGGACAAATCTGCTAAAAAAATTACATTCAAAGAATATATAGACTGCATATATAGTTTGTTTTTTCCCTCTCATTCTATAAATGTGGCATTAATAAAGGAGAGATTGACTGCCTCTTTAGATGTTCTATAAAGTGTAATGCTTTATCTCACTTGTAGAGTAAACTATTAAATTATGGACTTAGATCATGATTACTAATTCAACAACTATGGTCTTAACTTATTCCACTAACCTTTATTTACCTACTAACATTCTGCTCCACAACCTAATTTTTTATTTTTATTAACCCAAGCAAAGTTAACCGGACTGAGAGGGGTACATGAGGCACTTGAGCAAAAGATAGTGTAACATGCTTTACAGAAACTGGTGGACATTGATTTTATTAGATAGGTACTACTCTATTACTGTATTTATAGAAACATATTTAATTTTAAATGAACAATTTTTTAGTAAAATTAATATTAATTTAATCACTAAAATATATATTTAATAATTTAAAGAATAGCTTATTTGAAATAATTTTAATAAACCTTGAAAAAAGAAAAGAGAAACACATGAACATTTTTGGAGAACATTCTGTTCTTGTATTTTCTCCTGAAAACATGTAAATAGGAGGGAAGGCGGTAGAGGGGGTGATTAAAATGTGTCCTGTTTTGAACTTACATTTGGTTGATTAGTGTTTAGTCCTTTCCCTGCTACCCGCATCTCTGTTTATTGCATTCATTTTATTAGTGACATTTAACATCTTTCTCCCTTCATTACAGGCAAAGTTTTAATACATAAATGTGAAATTACTTGTAAATTTTAGGTTGGGAAATTTTACAATAAAAACTTACCTAAATTTTGGTAAAGGGTTCACATAGTTTAATTATTTTGGAAAACAAAATTAAATAATATTAATATAGGTCTACACTTTTTAAATTAAAGCTTATATGATTATGTTTTTAATCAGTTTAAAAGTTTTTTGCTAAAGTAAACACAAACAGAGAATCCTTATATACTCCTAAAGTAATTTTAACAGTTTATTTGTTTGAATCAGACTCAACAGATCAAGTGTGTTCCATCTAAAGTAAAGCAGCAGCCTTAGGGAATACTCTCTGATAAAAGATAAAAAATAGTTTTGGAATCCTGAGCCTCTGCATCTTTACAACAAAACCTTCATTGAAATATTTTTCCTAATTAGGCACATGGTTCCAAACTTTTTTCATCTTTTTTTATTATTTATTTTTGTACAGATGCTTGTCCTCAAACTTTGCCCTCAAGCTGAAAGGCTCAGTCCTATATGTGTACCTAAATAAATATAAAATATCAATTAGACAAATCCCTAACAACTATTTTACACTCCACATATTTGAAATTATTATATTAAATATAGTTGAGAGACTGAAGAAAGGGACATTGACTTGTTGACTAACATCCTGAATATGGTGATTCATGTTGAGGACAACGTTTGAAAGGGGGCAACAGTTTCACATTTTATTTTCTGCAACCTGTTTTAATCCTGACCTATGTCCGTGTCTCTCTTTTCCCTTCAGTGTTGAACTGCAGAAAGCTAACCTTGAGGCCCAAAATCCCGCCAACCCCGGGGGCCCCGGCTCTTCGACCCCCGGCTCGAGCTCGAGCGGTCCCTCCTCCGCGGGTGCCTCTCCCCTGGCCAGTGCCATTCCTCTCGCCCAGCTGCTCTCCAAACCTGGGGCCCTCAACGCTCTCTCCAGCCTCTCCGCCCTGGGCGGGCTCACCGAGCTCCTGGGGGGCTCTCACTCGTCTCCTGTGCAGACCACTGGCGTCCACCGCTCCCATAAGACTTACACTCCACGCCTGCGCAGCCCAGGCTCCGGCATGGGGCCCCAAGACAACAGCAAGCTCAAGGTGGAGCGCAGCAAGTTTGCTCCCTACTAGAGTTGCTAGTGTCTTGGGACACCCTGGCAATACCTCTGACTGCCAACATGTATTGTGTGGAACCTTCTCAAAACCTCCCCACTAGATCTAACCAAATCCAATTTTACTATTACTGTTTCCTCATTGATAAAACAGTTTCATTGCAAGCTGCAATTATAATAAATCTTATTCTGTTAGTTGCTAAGTGATTTAAAAATGAGATAATTCTTATGGGGGGAAAGAGGGCTGGAATTTGGGAACTTTATGTTGTAAGTTGTTCTTTTCTTTTTGAAAATCTTGAACAACTCATAGTACTTTTAAAATCTCATTACAAGTAATTTTGGAGGATAATATGTGCAAGATTATTATTGCAATATTAAGGAAGTTTTAGCAGTTATGTAATCTTGTATATCATCAGTTTATTTTTATCTCTAGAGAATAAAACTGTGGTTAAGTAAGTTTAAACTTAGAAGTAGTACTTTTATAGAATTTTGTTTAGTTTAATATTAATATATGAAATAAATCATGGGATTTTCTTCACGTAAGAGTTAATTTTGTTCAAGAATTCATAGCACTTTTTCTATTTATGATAGCAATTAATTGAACAAAAAATATTTTTTTATAATACTTTATACATTGATAATCTTTACAGTTAAGTTAATAGTACCACCACTAAATGACTGCAGACTGAGTGCTAAAATGCTCCAAACTCCATTGATTAAAATGACAACCTGGAGGCATCATTATTAGTTTGGTTAGAACTAATAGTCCTTGCATATTATTTGTGAATATCCCACATGTCTATATACATGATCAATACAATAATTGATTAGCTATCATGAATACATGTTATTTTATCACATTTATCTTGCTTTTTGAAGACAAATATTTTATTTATTTGTGATATTTAGTAATGTCAGGATCACGTTCTACATTTTAGTAACATATCATGAGAACCTTTTTTTATTAGATAATAAATCAGCATAATTTTTTCATGAAACGCAGATAGTAAGTTGAAAGTGTTTTTTTTGTTATTATTTTTTTATTATTTCCTTGTATTGAACATACAACACACATGTATACAAAATAATAAAAATGTGTATGTTAAAACAAAACAAATACTAGGCTTTATTTTATTTTGTGCATGTAATTATGACTTTTCTGTTATCCTTTAAAATTTAAAGGTAAGAATTAATTAAATAAATAATAAGTATACTTTTCCAAGTTTTACAATTATTACTATGACATGTTTAGTAGTTCAAAGACTATGCTAAAATAACCTCATAAGTTGAACCACAACCAAAATTATTGTTTATCTTTTGTGCTTTTTTTTAGGTTTATCTGCTCATTATGAGCTAGTTGTCATTGGTAGTAATAATTTAAGATACTTTTTTTCAGAGTAATTTTACAAGATTATATCATAAATATTAAACAGTCATAGTATTCACCTTTATGATAACATTAACTAAGGGAATTCTACAACTGATGATAGCCATTGGGTAAAGCTAACTATCGCATGATTGTATTATACAATCAGAGCACTTTTGGGATGGGATCTGGATTTTCTCTGCCAAAATACTAAGTTTAAGTTATATAAGATCCAGGGCTTATCGACAACAAGCTACTTTTGGTAAACTTTTTGACTAGCTTTATTTAATTGTTTATAGTAAGTTGATCAAAAACAGTCATTTTGGGCATGTTTAACTTTTAGTTTAAGTCTCAAATTTATTTCTTAAAAGGTTGCTATGACCGGTCGCCAGTTCATAGAGGATAGGAGCACACATTTAAATAATAGAGATATGTGTTTCTATCTATAACTAACTAGCTTCATAATGTAAAGAAAAAGGAAAAGTAAATTTGGTGAAGAAAGCACACCTTAGGGAAAGATGAAAAATGTGGGAAGAATCCAATGCACAAAGGTGACATCTTCCTTCTGTCTTCTATAGTAGAAGTAGTCACACACATATTTTAACGCAAATAGAATAATATTTCTGCATTGTTGCCTTTATCAAACACAAAGAAGAAAGAACAGAGTACAGACACAAACACTTTGGGCTTTGTATTTTAGAAAGTGTTCTTCTAGTAGTCCCATGTAAAGATTTGCATATGAAGGAGCCATGCTTGTACCCATAGCTGTGCTCTTTATCTGTAGGTAGTGTTTGTCTAGAAAACGAAAGTTTGTATATCTTTACTCTTCCCTAAAATCCACAAATAAATTAGACCTCCGTCCGATTGTATCTGGTTGTGGCTCTCCAACTGAAAGAATTTCATCTCTGGTTGATTCACACCTACAACCCTTTGTAAAACAACTTCCCTCATTCGTACAGGATACAAAACACTTCTTAGACAAAATTCACAAAATTAAAAACCTTCCACCAAACCGTTTTCTGGTCACTATTGATGTCACAGCACTCTACACTAACATCCCTCATGTGCATGGAATGTCAGCAATGGAGCATTTCTTAGAGCGCAGACCTCCTGGGTACAAACCTACCACTTCTTTTCTGGTGGAGCTGGCTAGGATGATCCTTCAATTTAACAACTTTCGTTTACTAGGTAAACACTACCTACAGATAAAGGGCACAGCTATGGGTACACGCATGGCTCCTTCATATGCAAATCTTTACATGGGACTATTAGAAGAACGCTTTCTACATTCTCAGCCCATTAAACCCTATCTATGGCTTCGCTACATCGACAATATTTTCATGATCTGGCCTCAATCCGAAGAATCCTTGGACATCTTTCTAAATGATCTAAACAATTGCAGCCCCTTAAACTTCACCCACAATAAATCACAGAATACAGAATAGTCTTACATTCCTTGATGTGAATCTGTTCCTTGAAAACAATACCTCCACTACCATAGCAGCCATTCTTCTTCCAAAAAAAAAGGTCTCTACCATTCAGTCTTGCCACCCGAGCCAAACGGATTTGTTCAGAACCCAATGATTTAACTGAATATTGTAACTCTCCACAACTTTTCAAAGCAGAGGTTACCCCAAGCCTTTAATAGACTAGCAAATCTCCAGAGAACTCTCCAGGGATGGCTATTACCCTAAAAAAAAAAGTTGAGGACATCCCTCTCACAACAAAATACCATCCTGGTTTACAACGTACCAACACCATCCTTAGAAATGGTTACAAATTCCTAACAAGTTTCACGCAGACCCATCTAAGTTCACCCCAAGAGTCACTTTCAAATGGCCACCCTATTTGCACAATATTCTCATCCATCCCAAACTTCCTGACCCCAAGAGAATCAGAGAAGAAAAATCGACTACCAAAGGTTCATACCCCTGCGGTAGCACCTGTTGCAGCACATGTGGAATCCACCTCCCAGCTACATCCTTCAACAGCAAAGTTACCAAATTGGAATACAAAATTCCTGGTCATAACAATTGCAATACTAATAACTTGATATATATCAACTACAGTGCAAATCATGCGATGCAGAGTATATAGGCTTTACTACAGGTTCTCTCAGACAACGAATGAACAATCATCGTTTTGACACAAACCATAAAGATCCGGACAAGTCTGTACCCATTTATGCTGGTACCCACAACCAGGGCTTTCAAACCTGCTACACCACCAAAATATTAAGAGCATTTCCAAACAGTGCAACAGTTCTCAACTTAGACAGTGGGAACTGGACTACCAATGGATTACCAAATCAAGATTACCACCAGGCCTAAACAGAAGATATATTTTTTTTTCTAATATATTAACATTTTTCAAATATATATTTATTATTATTATTATTATTATTATTATTATTATTATTATTAATGGCCTATATAGATACTAATCATAGCCAAGAATTTATCTGTACGCCCAAAAACAGTTGGCACAATGTGTTTCTAACAGTTTTTCTTTAAATTTAAAATGGTGTATCCAGTGTTTGTAATATCTGTACTCTGCGTATAACCCGAACGGCTAGTAAGACGCGGTGCTAATATTAATTTGTATCTGTACTCTGTTCTTTCTTCTTCGTGTTTGACAAAGGCAACAATGCCGAAATACTATACCATTTGTGTTAAAATGTGTGTGTGACCACTTCTACTTTAGAAGACAGAAGAAAGGAGAAATATGTCACCTTTGTGCATTGGATTCTTCTCACATTTTTCCTCTTACCCTAGATGGGCTTTCTTCATCAAATTTACTCATTGTAGTTTATTTTTCCTTTTTCTTTAGTTTTATCACTTTCCTTTATTGCAAAATTATTTAGCCATTGGCCCATCTCATTTTTAAACTAGTTTAATAACATGAAATATAAAATATTCAATTATTTAAAAAAGTTGCTTGATCCATGGTGTCAGTCCTTGGGTAAACTACCCTAACTCTGCTATATTCTTGGACCATTCAGAGGTCTTTAGTTTGACTACATCCCGAAATACCGGACACAACTGTCCTGCTAGTCAGTCAGTTTGTCCCTGGATAAACTCCGGGTCATGGGCCGGCCATTCACCCCTTACTGGAATTTACCTGGTCAGTACATAAGCCATTGTCTAAAGACTAGGAATGTAATCGTAAGCTAAGAGGCCGTCCTAAGTTGCAACTATTCCTAGTTTCAATTCTGCACTTCTGTAGCTACATATTCTTCATTTGAGTGCACATTCTGTTCCACACGTTGTTGGCTCCCAACCAGGGGTCTATGCCATCAAGCAAATTTACTATTATTAATAACTTTCCTGGATAGATTAAAAAATACTATGCATTAACAGGATATTGGGATTTTCTGTTTTCTTCACTAAACAAACAATATTTGACATGACTAATATTTATCATTAAAAATTGCTTTTGTTTGGCTGGTTTTACATATTTTTTTAAAAATTGTAAAATGATTTCAATCTTGTTGATTGTTCTGTTGTTTTTTAAAAATATATAAAACTGTACTATGGCATGAGTCTTTATTCAAGCTAAGCTATCTTCCTGATGTACAGGCTATCCATGGTGTAGTACACGTTTATAATTTCCTAGACATCTTCTATGTCTTTAACATGATACAAATATTTGTAGGATTATCTGACATAACATAATCAACAGGACTTTACTTTTTTTACTTTTTCATATAAAGTATGATTAGTCCTATAAAAAAATTTATCCCCCAACCCAAATTTAAAATATGTCTTTTTATAAGTCTTTTCTGGCTTTACCTGGGATTACAGCATAATCAATTTAATGATTTATTTTTTCAAGCTTGATATTTAGAATTTAAATAGTCATACTTTAAAGAAAGTGTTGAATTTATGACTCAAGTAGTCCAATTACTTTGTTCATCTAGTAGTACGTCATTTCCGCCTTCATCTTTACTCTTGTACATGGCGTCAGTGAGGTTACAACGTAGCCTACTTTATTCTGTACAATTTAACAATGTTATACCATGCATAATTAAATATTAACACATTTAAGTTAGTACATATGGTTTATCATTATAAACCTTAACAGAAAGATAATTTTAATTCTAGCTCTTAGATCAAGGGTAGCTACGGTAGACTGAGTTTTGGAAACTTTCCATTTTTACTGTCTACTTTTAATTTTTTTTTCCTACCCCTTATAATTCATTTTCTAAAATTTTGCTCCAAACTTTAATGGGATATATAGGGTGGCCACTGATCAGGAAAACCAGAAATTATGTTTGAAATATAATTTTTGGAGGGAATAGATGAGAAAGGTGTTTGAATTTTTCCCTCTGTTGGAGAATTTATAAATATTAAGAGCTTTTATTCAAATATTAAAGTAATTCATCATGAACACAAGACCAAGCTAAATTAATTTTTCAAAACTTTAACTTGTATTAAATATCCAGATAAAACATACCTTTAATATTTTTTTCGTGAGCATTACTAGCAACATGTCTTGTCTAATTGATCAAAAAGTGGTCAGCAAACCTCTTTATTGTAGTAGCATGCTCACTTAGATTCAGAAAGAAATACGCTGTTTTGAGGGTGAAGATTTAATCCAAACATAATTAGTGAAAAGAAATCCAATCATTTTTCTCTGGTTATTTGATAAAGTTTGTTTATTACTAGTCCTGTGAGGGAATGGTATTTTAACTTTGGGAAATTTTTGGGCGGGAAATGATGATTTCCCACAGGAACAGGAGGGGAAACTGGGGAAAAAAATTTAAAAGACTCTTTCGACTTGGGGTTTAAATTTATTTTACAGATTTATAATTAATCCAAACCTAGCTTTATCGTTCATTCCAATAAAAAAATTAATAATTTTACTTAGGTTAAAATGTAGTAATAATGTCAAAAACATTGTTTGGATAGTCAGGAAAATGGACATAAAGTTTGATTAGGTTGCATTTATAGGCACCTATGAACTATAAATTTAAATTATCTAATGTTGAAAAGAAAAAAAATACATGCTTAAATTTTTATATAAATTAATTTTTAAATTCAAAGTTTTTTTAAAAAAACTAAATAATATTCAGTATAGAATAGGTTTTTTGATGTAATATAAATTTAAAAACCTAGGCCTAATGCAACTATTATATTTGTGTATTTTTAATTAGGGTCTAAGCATTTTTGGTATAAATATTCTTAAAACAGTTTTCAAGATGGGCTAAAAAGTTTCTTAAATTAAAAACTCATGGCGAAAATTATAATAAATACTTACACAATAAAACATCAAAATATTCAAAATAATCTGAATATATAAAAGTGAGCCACAGTCTTGCACATAAGAATACCAAAAAATTTCTCAACTGTTACACAACTATTATAATCTATGACACAAAATCAAGTGGGTGTCATTCCAAATAGTAATATTTACGTAATGGACTTGTCTTTATGCAAATAAGTGTGGTGAATGTGTATTTCGTGCAAAATCTGATACACAAAGCCTCTTTAATCATTATTTTTCGCTAAAAATATGTTTTTCCACCTTGAGAATACATATTTATCTCAATTATATGTAATGAGATTATGTTATTTAATGGCGCTCAGTTTTGTTGTTAGGAAGTAAATAAAAGCGAGTGAAGTTTCGGGTATTCATATTCTTAACGAAAGATAAGTTCAATTCAAATGTAATAAATTAATATTTTTAATGAAAATTAAATAAACACGTGACATTAATAGACGTTCCTTGATTGTAACTTATTTTTATATTTTTTCACCACAATATCCTGGGAAATATTTTTTCCTGCCAGAGTTTCGGGAACAACCAATTTCCCGACGTTCAGGATCCAGCACCGCCCTATGTATTACATAAAGTGTTGATAGTCTACATTCTGTGTATTTGCTACAAGCATTGGGTACTGTGCAGTCTAAGGTGCTAGTCTCACACTATAACTTATATGATGGATAGGTTGGGATTCATATCCTGGCCGGGTGTAATTTATTACTGTTGCTGTCTCACCCTTTCTCAACAGAAACATGGGGATAGTTATCGGCCATCACTAACCCTTAAAATTAAGCCATTTATACCACTTGTTTAAGCTTATAGCCTAAAAACAAAAGATTAATTATTAAATGTATCTTAGATTTCAATTTTGGCAGATATTGAATGTTGTTTTGTTATAAGATACAATATAACAAGACTGTAGTAATTTTATTTACCTTAAATGATAGATGTTAAATGTCAAAATAAAAAGTTATTATTACTAATATTGGGCTTCTTTAGTGACCGTTTTCATTGTTTGGTCACTTTTTAGGTTTCCCAAAATATTCTAAGCCCTGAAAGCACTCTGAAGTTTTCAATTTCCAAATCTTTGATTCAAATTCAAATTTTCATTTTATCTACAAATCCAGAATCCAATATTTAGAATATGATAGGTGTAGATGTATTCATAAGAGGCTAACTTTAAAATGATACCGGGCAGATGAAGTTAAAATTTAGAGGAAATGTACCGGAATTTGTGCAAAGCAAGAATGTAAAATCACCCTGAGTACACATAGCCAGGATTTGAACTCTAACTTCCCCACCACTGGCCAACCAGACTATGTAGGCCCGACATCTAACCTCCATGTCCATTGATGCAGGTAGACATCTCAACTAATTAAGACATTTTATGGTCTAGTGTTTGGTTGAGGTGGGTTCTGTAGTTATGTTGTGCTAAATAAGCCACCAGTGAGGTCTAAAAAGATACAAACCTTGAAAATATGTGTGTATTTTTAAAACCTCAAATCTCAATATCCTTAAGAATTTGAGGAGCAAAAGGACCCATCCTTACTTTCCACTGAATGTCCAGTTTAGCTCATTCTAATAAAAATGTCAACTGATGTGGTTAACTCTTCTCACCATACGAGCAAAGTTTTCAAGTTGTTGGGACAGGCTACGTTCATAAAGCTTTCCAAACAAAACCTCTTTTCATTTATTGGAAGTATGTTATGTTTATAATAAATTACATCAAAGAGTGATATTGGCAAATAAAAGGAACTAACACAATATGGGTTTAACACGGATAACAATAACACAGTTTACACTTTGCATTGCTGCCACTGGACAAAGAGGTAATGGTTGCCTTTTAAAGGAAATTGATCACTATCACTTTTTTCCTTAGACCTAGGTTTCATTCTATCAGAACTCATCAGGAGGGAGCGGGAAACAAACAATGCAACTTACTAAAAGTAGAGAAAGGAATAAAAATCTGTAACTTTGTTACATAAAAAAACACATGTATTCTTCTTCATCTTCCAATTAGTTTTGCATCCTCCGGCAGTTCAATCTGCAAGTCATTGCTCACCCCTGTCTCAGATGCAAAATGTTTGGCATCCCTTTCCTCTTGAGGACTTCCTCCACACCACCTTTTCCTCAGTCTTCCTCTTAGTCTCTTTCTTCCATGCTCCCATCTACAACACTGCACAGAAACCCTTTCTCCTTCTATCCTCTCAACATGTCCTAATCATCTCAGTTGGGCAGCCTCTATCTTCTTCAATACTGGTATCACTTCTACTTTCTGTTGAATATTTTCATTTCTAACTCTCTCTCTCTCTCCTCGTCTTTCCCATTATGACTCGTAGAGGTCTCATCTCTGCCGTCTGTATTCTGTTCTTGTCCCTTGTTGTCAAAGCCCAGCATGCTGTTTAATATATTAAGGGGGTGTTGAAACCTCAGCTGACACTATGCACCTGATATTGTTACCTTTTTCAACCTTTTTAACTCTTGTTCCATTAATCCGAATATTCATCTCTTCCTCCCACCTGCATTGTCTCTGTCTTTCCTATGTTCATCCTTATTTTAGTCTCTTCAAAACATAAGTTCTACTCACCTAGTGCTGTCTCCATGCCCTCATTGCTGAAATCCCAGTATGCAATATTGTTTGGTTTTAAACTTCCTAACTATACAGTGCATGTATGCTATAAAGAGCAACGTAAACAAAACCCTTCCTTGTTTCACTGTTGAAACCACCTCGAACCATTTATCATTTCTTTAACCAGTTTGCACACTACATTTACACAGATTATACATGCTGACTATAGCTCTCTTCAATTTTTCTGTCACTATATTCCGTGTCCAGGCATGGTCACAGTTTATTCCTAGAAACAGAGTGAGATGTCTTCTCCAGATCTAACATCACCACATGTATATCATAATCCAATGCCTTTTCCTTGATCATTCTGATAATAAATATAAAATCAGTTGTTTATCTGTTTTTTCGAAAACCACCTAGTCACCTAGTCTTGGCTCAATAAGTTTTCTGGGTTGCTTCTCCAAGTTTTTCTCATAAAGTTTAGCTGTGTAGCTAATTAGCATTATACCATGATAAGTCACATTTTCTCAAGTCTCCTTTATTATTGTATATAGGAACTATAAGGGTCTCCCCCCATTCTTCTGGTATTTTACCTTCTTCCTATGCCCTGTTGAATATGCCCAACAACTTGGCTTTCCATGCTTCACCTCATTTTTTTATTAATTCAAATTGGATTCAATCTGTTCCCGCTGCCTTCCCATTTTTCATGCATGTCAACGCCACCTCCATTTCCATCGCCGTAATCTCCTCTCCAATCAACTCAGTCTTCTTCCCTACTTCTCTTATGTGTTCTTCCACCTCTGTATTCAACAACTACCTAAATTATTCTGAACACACAGCATTGATTTCTCCTGGTGTGATGATCACATTTCCCTCTTTTTCTTTGATGTTTACTTGTTATTTGTTACCTTTCTATATTATGATTTTACCATACAATACAAAACCTTCTTATCTTTGTTGATGTCAATCTTCAAATTTTCTCCCAGCTCTCTTACAACTTTAATTTTTTCTCTCTTTAATACTTGTTCAGCATTTCTCTTAGCTAATACATATTCCATACGAGCCTCCTCTGGTCTATGCTTCAGCCATGTTCTCATTATTGTCTGGTCTTATTTCTTACGGCTTCTTTAACCTCTTCACTCCACCATGGGCTATGCCTCTCCTTGCTTCTTACAACCCATCTTGTTTCCAGTATTTTCTCCGCTATCTGCATTATGAGGGCTTGGATCTCTTTCTACTTATATTTTCCCTTCATTCTTATCTTGAATCTGATTTACATATCTTTGTTTTACATCATCTTTCCCACCTTAATTACCTTTCTTCCCTGTTTTTTTACATATCATGTATTTTTTCACTCTCACATCTGCTACTACCAGTCTATGATATGAATCAAGTGCTGCGCCTGGTATCACCTTTACATTGTTCATAATTCCTTTGTCCAAACATATAAAATAATCTATTATAGATTTCTGGTCAAAACTTCCTGTTATTTGGTTCCATCTATACTTTGTAAAGCCATGTGTCCCTCTCGATGCTCAAAGAAACCATTCATTATTTTCCAATTGTTTCCAACACAAAAATCAATCATTTTTTTGTTTCCTTTTAGATTTTTTGACTTCTTCTTCTTCTTGAGGCCCTATGATTCTCTCCACTCCTTCTCTATTTTGTCCAACTCTTCCATTTAAATCTCCCAAAATCAGTGTCACCCTCCCGTGTCAAGAAACATTTGTCTAAAGTTTCAAAGAAGCTTTGTTTTTCCTCCTCATGCCCCTGTTGTGGTGCATATACCTGGAAAAAATGTTATCTAAGTCCTTTAATTTTCAAGATTATCTTCACTATCCTTTTATTATATCTACATCTTGAATGAAGGGTGGCATTCTTGGACCAACAATCATTGCAACTCCATGCTTTCCTGTCCCTCCACTACCCCAGAGTACATCAGAATGTATCCGCCTCCTAAGTCTCTATTCCTCATTTCTCAAGTGCTTTGTCTCTGCAGGACCCATCACATCAATACTTTTCTCCTCCATCAGATCCATTATCTCATTTTCTTTTTCCCTGTATGTGGCCAAGTATCCTTATTCAAATTCCTTTGTTCATTCCAGATTCGTCGACTGTAAGACTGTCCGTTTTACGAGCATTTTATTTTGTCCACTGGCTAGCTAGGCCTATATTGGATATACCTTCCTCTTTTATCCAGGCTTGTGACCGGCATGAGGAAACAGATCCCTCTGGCATGGTATATTCATTTTAATTATAGCCTTAGAAAGCCAATTTTGAAAAAAAAATTAAAATATTCCTTAAGTTGAATGGAAATTGAAATAATAAATAATACAGACTTATAATATTTATGAAAACAAAATATTCGTTAAAAATTGAAGTAATACGCCCAGTCATATTAACATTTAATTTAGTTTAATTGGTTACAAAGTAAGAATGTATGAATTCAGGGATGTCATGGTAATAGTAGCCTAATTATGGGTGGAGAGAAGGCATATAATAGTGTTGATAGAAATAAAGTCTGAAAAGCTATATAAGAGTGTGAAGTAGAAAGAGGAGTTTAATGAGTATGTTTGAGAATAACATGAGTTGTGTTAAGACAAAGAGGGGGAGGGTGGAGTGGTTCCAAATAAAAAATGGAGTTAAGTGGGGAGTGCCCTCTCACCACCACTAATTGTAATTGTAATGGAAATGGCTGTGAATAAAGTAGCAGTTAAACTCTGGGAGGAAAGGATGAAAGTCATGATGTTTGCTGATGACTTGATGGCATGGGGGGAGAAGGTAGGGGAAGTACAGGAACAACTACAAGAATGGAATGAGGAAGTTAAAGAGTGTGGAATGAAATTTAACATCGCAAAGTGTGAAGTGATGGTAATGACAAGGTAGAGGGTATGGCATAGTAAAGCTATAAAGTTGGATGGAGTAGAACTGAGAAAAATACATGGTTGAGGAGAAAGGTGAAAGTAGAGAGGATTTAATGAGAATATAACAGCAGGAAAAGTTGTTCTGTAGGTGTGTAAGAGACCTGCAATGGAGAAGAGAAGTGACATTGAGTGTAAGAAAGTGTCATACAGAGCGTATGTTGTACCCATTGTCAAGCAGAAACATAGACATTGAATGTAGGAGACTAGGAAAGTGGATGCCATGGGAATGAAGTTTGTGAGGAGCATGTTAGATATCACGAGAGCTAAGCAGAGAAATATGTATATATTTTATTATTCTTTCTGTGGCTTAGCAGAAGAACTTGAGTTGAATAAAATTTTCTGTCAGTCAACTTGTGTGGGTTGAAAAAATGTAACTCTGTAACTAGTGTTTATTATGAAATAAACATTGAGTTTATGAAGATTATGCCATTTCATTGTAGGGTGCAATAATCCATTTGAGTTGCCTTATTGTTTTAACTAACCTCTGTTATTCATAATGAAATGGCTCCCCCCCAAAAAAACCACCTCTTTATTCATATAATATTTTTTCACCTTGTTTCTGTGACTCAAATCATCTGAAGAATGATGATGGTTTATTCCTGTATTACTTTGTAGTTTCTTAAAAAAATTAGATATTGAGGTAAATTAGTTGAACCAGTTGAAAGAACAATGTTCACTTTGAATGTTTCATTCATTAACACAGTGGTTCCCAATCTCCAAACCTTGGGGGCATGAACACTTAAGGGTTGTGGGGGGGGGGGTATCAATTCAGAAATAATATTAAAAATTGGCTAAGTATAAAACCTTTTCTATTTCAATCACTTTTCTAAAGTAATGAAGATTTTTTTTTCTTGTGGTATTGGCAACACTGTCTACCAGTTGTATAAATAATAGATGACCAACCAAAAAGTAAACCACGCACTTATTTATTTTCAAGCCCACAAGCCTTTGATTCGCTCCCAATTATTCTTTCTAACCTCCCCCTCAGTTGCCATTGTGGACACCTGCAATACCACCCAATCTTCAACTCTTTCATAAAAACCAAACAGAGCTGTTGACTTGAAGTTCAAAGTGATTTGCATTGCGCTCTGTCAAACATTAAAGCCAATATTCAAGAAAATAATGAAAACAAAACAGTGGATAAAGAGGTAGTGGCTGTCTCATGAAGAAAATCAATCGTTACCACCCAATCTCCCGACCTAGGTTTCATTCTATCGGAACTCATCAGGGGGGAGTGTGAAATGCACAATGCAACATTGTATATGTAATTTTTGCTGAATGACTAATTTTACACTTAAGTCAAAAATTAGAAAAAAATGCTCATCATAATGTGATAAAAATTGTGAGAACTTTTTGTACCAGGAATGGTTTTTTCTTGTAAAAAACTTTGTTCACGCTTAACTTGCACATTACTCATTATAGTTTTGGAGCTTAACTTACACTTAATAGTTTTAATCTCATTGTAATGAAAACTAAACACATCTAATGGTTTTATTATTTGCTCATTTAGAGGTGGGTGTAGACTAGATCTAGCAGTGATACGTTTGACAATATCACTGATACCATCACATTGTGACTTTACATGGCTCGTTGCAAA